>VZRJ01008207.1:147592-188560 GCA_013397565.1 Ptilonorhynchus violaceus | reverse complement strand
CCCCCCGACATTTTACATTTGCATAGAAAGGATTCATGAATTCCACATAATAAGACATCCAAAATCCAGACAACTAACTCAAGAGTCATGACATCGTGAATTAAACATGTAGAGACCTGCTTTAGGCCAAGAGGCCTAGGCCAAGGCCTCTACCCTTTCAGGGTCTCCCACACAACACAATTATCAATATCTTTGTGCCGCCATTTACTAAGTGGGCATGAGAACATGTTATCAGTTATCCTAGCTAGTGATCAAAACTGGTTATGCTTTTGTTAGCATAATGATGGTCATAGTTTAGTATGGGGCCAAATAGTTGGGACAACAATTTAATAGAAGCCAGTGCTGGCTAACATGCTTAAAAAGATACCATCCAAAGAAAAGATAAATAAGAAAATCCTCAAGTCTCTTTATGGCAACTAATCCTCATCAAGTTACTGCTAATTAATGGTTCAAAATGAGTTAGAACATCCAGATCCCATTTTATTGGGCAACATTATAAGATTCTCTCTTTTTCCCTGATTCGTCTGAAGAGAGGGCTTAATGAAATTCCTCCCCCTTCTCCAGCCTCTCAAAAAACTCCAAACAAAACAAAAAGCAAGCAAACAAAAACAAAACAAAACAAAAATCTAGCATGCAAGCCCTCTGAGATAGGGAGAGGAGTTGGGGTCTTGGTAAAAAATTAATCATTTTTGGAAACCTATACAGCAAAAATACATTAAAAACAGCAACTTGTTTATGACTGAGAACTCTTTCTAAAGCACCACATTCAGAAAACACCTAAGTAGAGAATGAAAAGGGAAATAAAATAGTTAAGAAAAAACATCTGGTTCCTGGAGATTCTATTACAAGTGCCTAGGGGAAAAATATTACATTTTTTAAAATTAGGTACCATCTTCCAAACAATCTTTTTCTCTATCCTGACAGTTTCTCAGTGCAGGATGTCCACTGCCAGAACTACCCTATTTTCCAGTGCTTCTGATGGGAAAAGATATTATGCTATAATGAATCTTACAATCTTACCCTCTATTTCTAATGGACTCAGAACAGTCCAAAAATAATTGGACTAGTTTCTTAACTTCAAGTCTTGTACTATTACCAGTGCTTAGCAGCAAAGAGAATTGAGCACTTTACTAAGTAATAACATGAAAACTCAAATAAAAACTTTCCAACGTACTGTCAAGTTTTAGCAGGCATTTAGTGATTAAAGTGCAGTTCAGATCGTGATTATCTGAGACAATCTTCTGGACCAGATTTATCAGAGGTAGGGGGTTCAGCCTCTATATATTAAAATACTGCATTGAAATAGAGCCTGGTGGAATGCAGAAAGACTGAACTAAGCTAAAAAAATCTTATTAAGGTGATCAGAATTCACATGTCTTCCAAATATAACTTGTAGATCAAATCTTTCCTAGGAAATGGATTAAGACTTATTCTTAACATAATAATTACCTAGACAAGGAAAACCAGACCAGCAACACTACTCAAAACCATAATATTGCAATAAGGCTTAAGTCATCTTTTGTGCATCTTTAACACACAAAAGAAAACCAAGTCATCCATCTACCTGAACATTAATTAACCTTTAATTAGCCCTGAATACATATCCATGGTAGATTTCCATTTTGCTGCCTTTCCCATGGGCAGTGTCACCCTCCTCCGCCAAGTTCTGGTCTTCCTTTGAATAAGACTCCTTAGAATAGGGTCTTCATACCACAGACCCTATCTGAGCAATTACAAAATCTACTTGAATCTCTTTATTTGCGAGATAATTAATTTAAGTCTAATGTATTTAAATATTACATAGAAGCAACAATTTGTGGTCAATTTGTTGGTTTCTTAAACATCCATGGGCATTTCAGGTTTGCATTTGTTCAAAGCTCTTACATAAACAATCTGAACTGGCTGTGATTTTCTGTGTCTCACTTACCTTGTCTGCTATGGCTTTATAAAAGCACTGATGAAAGGCTTTTCATAAATACGTTCAAGCTGATATTTTTTTTGTTCCTAACAGCTTCAGTAGACAAGATTCTTAACTCCCAACTACTCTAACCACATTTCTCTGTAGCTATACTTGCTGTATACAGGACTGTTCACCTGCACAGGATTTCACCAGATACCATTCACACAAGGCTTCATTTTTAACCTCTCCACAGAAACAAGGGCTTAGGTCAGCCAGAATTTCTGACGGAAACAGGATGACTCCCCTTTCATATAATTTGTTTATGACTATATAGTATTTAAAATTCTAATTTCTGTGTATTCATATATAATTTACTTCAATTCCCCTATGCTTAAAAAAACAAAACAAACAAAAAAAGTCCCAACCACAGACAGGAAACCCAGAAAAAAAAACCCCAAACCTCCACAAATACACAGCAGATCAAGATTCTGTTTATTCTAACACAAAGTAAAAATGTTCCTCAAGAATATTTAGGGGCATTTTTTACAGCATGAAAATACAAAAACCAAACTAACCACAAATAAACAATTAAAGAGGTTTTTTTCCTCTTTTTTTTTTAGCCTCAGGAGAGGCAATTTGCTGTTCCTTTCTGAAATAAAGTACAAGTCCATTGACTGCAACATGAAAATTTCCAAGAACTCATTTGTTCAAGGACACATTTTCTGTGTTTACTAGGTGTTTGAGCTAATGGAAAAATAAGTTTGGAACACTGACATTCAATTTTGCAATTAATGATCTATCACATCTATTCCTTTAAAGATGCTTATGCCTCAGCAGAACTTACATACTTAGGGAAGTAAGGCAAAAGAAACACTTCTAATTTGAGGCATAATTTCACTCCAAAGTTTTATAGCAGCCTATGTGTAATTCTATTTCTTTTATTAGTAGATATTAAAGTACTTTGCAAAAGAGATCAGTCCTATTAACCTCAACTTCCAGGCAGAGAAAGAGATTTGCACTGAAATACAGTTCTGTCCAACAGGATGTGGTTTGGCCCCCCACACACTAAGGCATTCCCTATACAACCTACCATGTTGTATTGTTTTTGTTCTGCTTTCCTGGCTACAAACTTGATATCAAATGCATGAATAGAGATACTACATGCAGGGAGTCTATGAAAGCCAACTATGACTCAAACTTGTGGTACAGTGGAATCAGAGCCTTTAGGAACGAAGTTTACTAGGTTTTACAGAAGTAGTATGAATTCATCTATCAAGAAAATACTGGAAGTTAACAGAAGAGTACACATGATCTCCCACATCTCTTACAAAATAAAAAATCTGATTTTATCGTGTCGGAAGTGTCTTCATTCTTCATGCTCCGGCATTGCATCTAAGGCCATGAGGAAATGCACAGCAAGGGCATCAGGTTTGTACATGCCTGGGACAGAACACTGTCAGACAGCCCTCAGGAGGCACCTTTGTCTCTTGGGTGCCACAGATGTACAGGCCACAAAACACATGGTAACAGATGTTATCATTCAAAGGGTGCACTTATGCAACTGCTTGCAACATAACAAGGTTTAAAGCTCTTGAAAAATGCCTTGATATTGACTTGAGGTTAGAGACTTAATTAAACACTACAAAAGGCAATTGCTGACAAGCACCTAACAATTCTTGCTTGTACAAACGCATTTCACCCTCATAGAAAGTTTCCAAGTAGATGCATCTTAGGTTGTGTTGGGGAAAAACTACTGAAGAATGGTCAATAAAAGCAAGTTTCTCCTGTTAGCCAAAAAACATATATGTATATCAGCCAGTTCAATTGCCAGTCTTTACAGCTACAACAGATAAAAGCTTCTTTGGGAGGGTGGGGAGATTAAACAGTATTTGTGATACTTGTCAAGTATTTCTCGATAAAATAGTTCAGTGAGATGATATTTTGTAGTAGAAACCAAATGCAAAATCCACCATTACATTAGCTAAAACACACTGCATCTCACCAATTGCAGCTCTGAGAGCCATGAGCCTTTCTATTTATTTGAGAGGACTGTTAGGAACCTCTGTTGGAAAATGCCTCATTTCATTCAAGTTGCTCTGCAAACCAAGTCCCTGATGTTCACAAGCATAAATGAACCCAAGAACATTTCATTCTCAAGCTGGCTAAAAGGCAGCAATAACAGACTTGCAGCACTCCTCTTTGGTCTAGGACCCAGAGCAAAATAGCCCTACCCACTCTGTCTCCAAAACAGAAAAAAAAAAAAAGGTCCCTTTAATCACTGCCAACCTTGTCTCTAAACATAAGCACCTGTCTTCCTTGAAATCTTATTCTAAGAAGGGAGCAGGAAATTCCCATGGAAAGGTTTGCACTCTGGTAAACCCATAAAACACTGGTGCCTTCAGTGGCTTGCTGAGACCACAGGCACTTCCATATCACTACAGCATGACTATGTTACAGTTATTAGCAACCCAAAATTAAAATACTTGCTCTGAAAACGGATCATTTTGCTGTTTCATGCTGCCAAACGAACCTGTAGGCGTGCAATGATATTTCACTGGGGCTGAAGGTGAATGAAAATGGAATTAAGCTGAATGCTAAATTCAACACTATCCATAGGAAACCAGGTTCTCTGAACCTAAAAAGAGATGACTTTTGCAATGACTAAGTATTGGATTAGCAGCCTGAATATGCTTCACCAATTTCATCTTTTCTACCAATATTATATAAGGAAATTCTTCCTGCTCAATTCCTGCCTGTCAAGTAGGTGCTGAGTAATCAACTCCAGACAAGGCTGATGGTGTATAGATAGCAATGAATTCACATTATTATGGCATGGAGATTTTAAGGGTCAAAATATTAATTTAAAGTATCCTATTTTTTCTTTATCTTGCAATATATGGGGCATCACCCAATTTTACCTTTTCTGTTGCAGCGATAGGAAGGCACTTTGCCACTGCCACTTCTACTAACCTATCTCCAAATCAGAAACGAATTAACTAACAGAGCTTCAAGGACAAAGTTAGCTGAACCTTCACTAGAAGTTTTCATGAGATTAATTGACAGGATATTTTAAACCCCCATTTGACAGCCTGACAGCAAGACAAGTTGAAACAAGGGACTGTCCTGGCTCCGTTTCCTCTGTGCTTGTAAAAGTGTCAGCTACCCTGTTCCACAGTGAGGAGGGAGGCAGAGGAGCCCTTCCCCACACACATCCGTGTGGTATAAGGAAATCTTTACCCAGGCACAGGATGAATTGAAAGGAAGTCATGAAAGCTAAAAGCAGACACATCCCAGCAAATTACTCTCTTACTGCAAGACAGCCACTCCTGGAGAGCACCAGAACGAGATGTGGCTGCTGGTACCTGGGTACAGCTCATTCACCTAGCAGCAGAACATGTTTCAGGCTCTTAACACTAGGAATGAAATGACTCCCATTTTTGCCAGGTAATGGCTTCCTATTAGGAAAAAAAGAATAAAAAATGGGTCTCTTTCTTGTTATTTTTAAATCCATTGCACTTTTTTTTTAATAGATGGACATGGGAGATGCCTTACAAGACAAGAGCTGTTTGCAGGATCATTGCTCTGCTCTTCCCCAATAGAGCTGTTCGCAGAGAAAAGTTGCTGTGGCCACTTTTACACAAACAAGCTGTGTATTTCTATCACACTTTGTAAGACTAGAATTCAATCTGAGTGCACTGTCAAACAAGGGCTGGTGGCAGGCAAGTAATTCATTCCCTATTCCAGGCTGTTTGCTTCCAACAAGTCCATTTCACGGGATAGTTATCAGATCCTCTCATGATAAGGATGACTGCTCAAAGCACTTAGGGTGATGTTGTTTTAATACTAAATCTATATTGAGGTGGTTGAAACAAGTAGTGCCATACAAAGTAGCTTACAAAGGCTAGTGGAGTGGAACAAGACATGAAACCTAATATCAACCTTGCTCAGTTTCTGAAAGTCCAATGAAATCTCTTGATGCCTTCGGTATTTCTTAAATATGAAGCTTTCACACAGCATTTTAGTTAGAGCAAGTTCTGCGCTTGCAGAATGATTTACTGGGTAAAGATTTCACTTTGAAAGTATTCTTTCAATTTTTGTAGTCCTTGCCCACCTAACATATTCCCAGTGATATTTATGGGGTTTATTGCACTTTATTTCCTTGAGGGAAAAGGGGAAAATAAATCACTTGATTTATTTTCCCCTGCAGCACCAGCTCACTGTATATGTCCTGATTTTATGTGGTATGCAATTGTTTATATTTCGCATGGTGTGTAATTGTTTATAGAATAAATACTTATAATGTAAGCAAATTAAATATTTTATAAAGCTTCTACGGAGAAGATATTTTCAAGCATTAATGATGAAAGTCAGAGAGTTCAGACAACTCTCAAACACAGAAATTTTTCCTCCTGTTTTCCAAGAGTGCTTTTGGCTTGGATCCATCACATTTGAACTCATCTTAGCTGTTTCTACAACCATTTCTGAAAATCTCCCCTTCCTCTTGCCTTAAAGTTCCTTTAAACTTCATTACTGCTTGGATCCTTTGAATTCTTTTCCAGGCCACTAGGTATCTAAACATAACAACACCCACAATGTGTAGTTTGTCCTAATTATCAGAAGTAGTGACTATTGTGATAGCTGATTCATGAACCACTTCTTTAACAGAATGAAAAAAAATATTAGGTCAGTTAATTTGGTTGTAAGTTCTTTTTGCAGCCTTTATTTTCACAAAGATATACACACACAATACCATGTCACTTGGTCAATAGAGAATGAGTCACTTGCTGTTCTGCTGCTCACTCTTTCATCCTCTACTTGCATTAGCAATTAAAAAGTATTAATTGAGCATATGGATTGCACTGAAGGTCAAGACCCATTTTAACTCATACTTAGTTATTTGTTAGGAGCAACCACTGAATTGTACCGTCACTATGGTGTCTATGTCTAGTGAAAACGTACACTGATTGCTTTCATCAATATTACCTTCTTGCATCAACTGTCTATAAACTGTACTTTCCTGTCACCATGGAAGAAGGACAGTGCAGAAACCCAAAGTGTCAATGGTGGCTTCTACACTTTGGTCAAAATTCATGGAGATAAGAACATCTCATCTCAAAATAATTATTAGGTTTTGGCAGTTTCCCTGAATTTTCAGAGACGGTTCACAAAGTGACTCAAGCAAAATATTATTTGGGGTCTTGCAAGTATATGGCAGTTTGTCCATGAAAAAATTTCCAAATGTTCCACAGATCTAAAATGCTGTGTTCATAGCACAATTAGTTTAGTATCAAAATTGCATTCTATCGACACCCCCTACCAAATCCTGTGAACAGTACAGGTGTTGAATAGAGAACAACAGTTTTAAGTTTCAAATTTTCAAATGCCTCCTGAGATTTTGCAAAAGCAAAAATCTAATTCCGGGCATGGTAATTAGTAGAGGGATACCTGCATTTGTCAGCGAAGAATTCAGTTTGCAATTGCTCTTAGCATGTTCATTGAGCATACAAACATCACATCAAATCCATAATATGCATGTCCCTGCAAGTGCTGCTCATCCCAGTAATGGATGATCAGTAGAAAGGAGTGAACTCAGATGTCTTGTGCTGAGTTCTACCAAAAACATCGAGGTAGATAAAAAAAAAGTGGAGGAGGAAGAAAAAAAGAAGGTGTGTGTGGGAAAATGGTTACTCAGTCACAAGAGGGACACATGGTCATGACAGGTGATTTAAATACATCCAACTAGACGCAAATTAGTTGGTCTGTTACACACTCAGGGAGGGCAAAAAAAATCTGCATACACACTGAATACCTGGTGACGTTACACCAGGGTCAAACTAAAACTGTTGGCAAGTGCCAACACATGAGATATTGAGCAACAACTCTCAAATAGGGCCATACCTTTTTCCTCCTCCACCTCAGATCAAATGATCTTATGTCCTTAAAGGAATACCGACAGGCAAGTGCCACAGTGGAGTTCCACTAGAACTACGGTAATGGTGCTGGAAGACTGTTGAACAGCTTCCAACACCTAGATTAGTGAAACTATGAAGACATTCTCCCATTTTAAAAAAGCTCATGGCCTCAGTTATGTTGGAATATTATAGTTGTCTGTGACCATCAGTCTGAACTTCTGTCACAGCTCCTTCATGGCAACTATAGGAACTGAATCATGAAGCATCTGGGGGAAAGCAGAATCCCAAAAAAGCCAGTGAGTCATCATCCTACAGTGTCCTGTTACTTCAGGGGATGAACACTATTACCAGCACTCATGATAGTGAGCAATCCTGACTCGTCAACCTGATATTTTCCAACACTGAACTCTGAAACCTGCAAGAAATCTTACTCATGATTGTGGGCTTAGAGATTGGTACAGAAACTGTTGGAGTTTTGCAGCAGTGATCATCAAAACTAAGCAAAGCATGCAATGAATTTATTGTTTAATAAATATCTGTGTTCTCTGGCTAGCTTGGGAAGTCCCCACAGTCCTTCCCCTTGGGAAGGTCCCCACTAAGGGACCTTCTGCACCTACTTCAAGAAGCTTAGTATTGAATTTGTTTTCAATTATTTTTTTGAAGTATCTAAATGAACAGAAGCAACAAAATAACACTTCTGTCTGTGCTTCAGGAGTAGCAGTTGACACAGTCATGTTTACATCTGACATGCCATATTTCTCCAGATTACATCCAGTTGTCAGACTCTGAAGTAATGAAGAAAAATTAAATGAAGGGAAAAGAAAAAGACTTTTCCTGTAAATAGTATAGAGCTTTTCCAATATCTCACTATCATAGCACTGCTTCCCTCCTCACTGATATTTTGGTACTGCCAATGCAGAGCAAATTAAGAGAAATAAGCCTTTCTGCAGAGAGAAGCATAATTAGGGTTGGACTGCAGCTTCATCAGGACCTTAAAGAAGTTCCTCTAGAAAATAAAAAATACATATAATAATCATTTAAAAGGAATTAATCTCCCAGCCATATAATTTTCCTTCACAAGTGAAGACTGCAGAACAATTTATGAACACGAGCCATTTGCCACTCCTGGCTTTCTGAATTTTTTTCAGACAGGCTCTGAGTGACAGAAAACACAACCTGCATGTGAACCCTTTGTACTGGAAAGGAATGTAGAATGCAGCAGCAGCAACCAGGCCCCTTTTCTCTACCCATAGAAACAAGTCAAGGCATGACCTTGATGTTGCAAGTTTCTAATTAATACTCAAAAAAACTAAAGTTATATATACACACCCAATCCAAACTGAAGAAGGTTTTTAGGCTGTAAAGCTAAAATATCAAGCTTCTCACAGCTGGGCTGAGTGGATTTGAGAATCCCTTAGAATCAGCATCAACCATCACTGATGCACAAGCACAGCACAGTTTGAAGAGATTCGTGCTTAATTTGTGATTAAAGTCTTGCAACTCATAAAATAGAAAGAAGGAGAAAAAGAAATAAATCTTGTCTGCAGACAAATAGATTCCAGCCTACCTGCTTTTTGTACTTCTGTCCATAACTCTGGTAGCTGGTGCTTTTCTGTGCCGATGAAACTATCATTGAATTGATTGCCTCAGTTGCTAAGGAAACCAAAGGGATGATGCTAATGGATACTATTTATGACACTGGAAACCTTAGAAAATGTTTGCCATGAAAAGATGGTGTCACAAGCTGGTTAAAAGCTATGTTGAGTCTTAGCACAGAAAAGCGAACTAGATAGGATTTTTTCGTCGTCTTTCCTCTGACATTTTATTTTTTATCAGATACTTACAGCTTTATGCTTGGTTTGACTGTCAGCACCACTTTATGGTCATTTTTCTAGCCTTATTTCAAAACATGGAACTTAGCTTAAACACAGTCACTCTAATTCTAAGCAGTTGAGTCCAGGATTTTTTTAAAGCATCACACATGATGCAAAATAGGATTTGACTTTGGGAATGTTCTCCAGAAGACAGAATTTTTGAATCAAAAACATTTGGTTTGAGATGCCTCCACCTTTGCTCTTATGAACTGTTCATTACAGAAGATTTTCATAACAGATGCAGCAGATCTCAAAAACCAAGCTGTTATGCTACAAATATTTTCAGGACCCTATGTTTATATTTAAAAAAATAATCTCCATTAAAAAGAAACAGATTTTCTAAAAACATAAAAAAAGCACCAGGGAACTGTAAATTATTTTTTCTTTTTCCACAAGCTATATGTTCACAGCATGAGTCATGTATCAAAAGCAACCACACAAGTCTGAACTTATCCCAGTGAAGGATCAAGCTTCAGGCACTTATTTATTTACAGGAGGCTCGAGGAGTTATTTCTGCACCAGAGTCACAGATGACCCGTAGTCAGACACCTTGTTGCCATGGAAATCTCACATCACCACTCTCTGCCTTGCTCCCATCCAAGATCCTACTTTGCATCCCTGGTGATCCCTGCCTGTCACAGCTCCCCATGGGTCCCTCATTTTGGGCAGGCAGCAGCTGCTGACAGGACTGGAGCACATTTAACCCCATCTGGCACTTGCAGTTACAGGAAGGTCCAAAAAAAGTGAATCTTTAGGACCTGACAGAACATCTTCTGCCGCCTTACATTCTCATGCACAAAAATCCCTAAAGTTGTGTCTCATTGCTTAATTTGTGTTACAAAGAGGTAAACAGAGAATCTAGTACCCTTCTGTGCTGGTGGGAGAGTAGGAAGTCCCAGCCAACTTGCAAGAATTTGTTCCTGGAGAAAGGAAAGAGAAATAATATTCGATGACTACTTTTTCTCACAGGAGAGCCAGTCACTGAGGCAATTCAGTGACAGAGCTCATAAGGTGCATCCAAAACAAAGCAATATAAAACCTAAAAAAATCCCGCACACACCAACCCCCCAGAATGCTGAAAGGCACAGGGAAGCACATGCTCCACCTGAGCAGACAGAGTCATAGAATCTCTTGAGTTTGAAGGCATCCATAAGGATCAGAGTCCAACTCCCTGGTCTTTGCAGGACTACTACAACTAAACCATGTGGCCAAGTGCATTGTCCAGACACTTCTTGAATTCTGACAGGCTTGGTGCCACAAAGCCTGTTCCAGTGACTGACCAGCATCTCAGTGAAGAGCCTTTTCCTAATAGAATCACAGAGCATGAATCACAGAATGGGTTGGGTTGGAAGAAACCCTTTAAGGTCACCTTGTCCAATCCCCCTGAAATGAGCCAGGGACATTTTCTACTAAATCATGTTGCCTAGAGCCCCATCCAACCTGGCCTTGAATGTTTCCAGTGATGGGACATCCAGCACCTCTTTGGGTAACCTGTCCCAGTGTTTCACCACCCTCAGAGTAAAAAACATTTCTTCCTTCTATGTAGTCGAAATCTACCCTCTTTTAGTTTACATCCATTACGCCTTGTCCTATTGCTACAGGCCCTACTAAAAAGTTTGTCCCCATCTTTCTTATAAGACCCCTTTAAGTACTGAAAACCGCAAGAACATCTTCCTAGAGCCTGCTTTTCTCCAGGCTGAACAACGACAACTCTCTCAGCCTTTCCTCATAGGAGACTTGTTCCATCCCCCGATCCCTCTGGACCCCTCTTAACAGTTCTATGCCTTTCCTGTGCTAAGGACTCCAGGTGGGGTCTCACAAGAGTGGAGACAGAGGGGCAGAATCCCCTTCCTTGCCCTGCTGGTCCCACTTCTTTTGATGCAGACTAGGATATTGTTGGCTTTCTGGGCTGCAAATGCACATTGATGTCATGTCAGATCTCTATCCACCAGCACCTCCAAGTCCTCCTCCACAGGGCTGCTCTTCAGCCTGCCCTGATACTGGGGAGTCCCTCGACCCAGGCCCAGCCTCTTGCACTTGGCCTTGCTGAACCTCATGAGGCTCCCATGGGCTCACTTCTCAAGCAGACCCTTGTGAACCCAATAAGAAGGATGATTTCCACATTCCCATTCTCCTGATATTGGGAACTGTGGAGAGCTCTTTCAATCTCCACTGGTAGAGTGGAGATTGAAAGATAGCCTCCAGAACCTGAACATGCTCACCAGGAGGCTCTGCACCAGCAACAGTGTCTCCAGTAGTGTCAAAGTAGTGCACTTGGCCTTGCTGCTTTCTGTCCAGAGGGCTATTCTATACACCATCACCAACAGCTGGCTCACTGCTTCCTATGCACTATCCCAGTCCAAAGCAACAGAAGAACTTTAGAGAGTTTTGCTTAATCTCTGCAGGTGCAAATCTCTGATAAATGGGGAAAAATTATTCCTCTTTTTTTTTTTTCTGTTGCACCTATGCTTCTACTCTCCACTCCAAGATCATATACCTATTTACATATGAAAAATACTGCTCTTTCCTAATAGAGCAGATAGGAACAAGGGCCTAAAAGAAGGTAGAAAACACAGGATTCAGAAAGCTTAGTGGAAGAAATACAGGAGAAGAGTACATTACACCATCCCAACAAATAAAGGGCATTTAAATCCCATAGAGTACTTCCATTGGCATGTCCTGATTGCAGACACTGACCCTTGGTGATATCTGAAAACATTAAAAAAAATAATCCTAGTCATTATTCTTCATACAAGCACACAATTCCATTTCCAGAAAAGTATCTCAATTTTATCTAGCCTATAAGCATTAGAACTGCAAGCTACCAAGATATACCTATTTGAAGCACTTTCAGTACAAGACCATGAGCATCACAGTGGAAGAGGAGGGGAAAAAAAAAAAGTTATGACATTTCCAAGTCAGCTCTAGGCAAAAAATTTGAAGAAAACACCCTCTCACTACTGCCCAGTCCTGCAGTTAACCTTATGGTCTCCTCTGTGGCCTCAGGAGAGAAAGCTAAAACCAGTGTTCCTGACACTTTTACAGCTTGTGAAATTTAAATAGCTCTCTTTCTGTTTGAGATTAAAGGATTTTTTTATTAGTAGAAGTAGTAGTCCCAGCACTGAAAATTAGCCCATTCCAATTAAGGCTTCAACTAGAAGTAATGTCTCCCTTCAGGGAATACATGACATTTTAAATTAAGAAACACTCCAGCTAACAAGCCTATAAATCTTCCCAATTAACTCTATTCTCTACTAGTTTATGAGTCTTCTGTTCAATTTGACAATCCCAATCTCCCATGGGGTGTAGGAAAGGACGAGGCCTCTGTGGAAGTTGCTTTCCACTTCTTGTAGCACAAGAGGATAGAGACACCCTCCCTGACTACACTTTTATTTGACAGATCTGAGCCAAATGGCACATCAAAGCCTGGGTACTCTTCACTGCTGTCAGGTGAAAAGGTTTTCAGTCAGCCAAAAGCCTCTGTGACACATTTCTCACTCTCCATAAGGAAGTTCTGTGTCAGCATCACTAGAAGCACAGCACCACTAGAAGCACAGCACCACTAGAAGCACAGCACCACTAGAAGCACAGCACCAAGTGACTCTCCCACAGGAGCACTTTGCACACTTCTCCACGCATTATTCTCTTCCTAATCAAAGCTTTCACGGTTTGTCCTAGGAGGCAGTGTCACACAGTGGTGATTGGTGGTGCCAGGTGCGGTAGGCTGGAGGAGAAAGCAAGTCCAAGCATACCTGTCAGCAGTATTAAATGTAAATTTTCTTCTTACTTTCTGTTATATAGGTGGGTTTATTTCCCTTTAATATGTTAAAAGGGTAGCTGAAAAGAATTGATAAATATGAGATATGAAAGAGACACCTGAAAAAGTCACAAGGTTAGAAGCACAAGTGAAGAGCATGGGAAAAAAGAACAGACTATATGAAGAGATAACTGCCTATTTTGAAATGCAGATGTCAAAAGCTATCATCCTACGTTGGATGAGGCAAGCTGTGGTACTGCCAGACACACTAGAATCACAGCCAGCTGAAACACCATGTTGGCTAACCAGGTGCGATCACAGAATGGTTGAGGTTAGAAGGGACCTCCAGAGATCATCTAGTCCAAACCCCCCTGCTAAAGCAGCTTCACATCCAGGTGGGTTTTTAGTATCTCCAGAGAAAGAGATTCCACCACCTCTCTGGGCAGCCTATTCCAGTACTCTGTCACTCTCAAAGTAAAGCTTTTCTGTGTGGGTTTCAGTTTGTGCCCACTGCCCCTTGTCCTGTCATTGAGTACCACTGAAAAAAGCCTGATCTCATCTTCTTGAAACCCACCCTTAAGATATTTGTAAGCATTGATAAGATCCCATTTTGGTCATCTCTTCTCCAGCCAAACTGGCTAAGGTCCCTCAGCCTTTCCTTGTAAGAGAGATGCTCCAGTTCCCCAGCCATCTTTACAGCCCTCTGCTGGACCTGCTCCAGTAGGTTCTTCTCTTCCCTAGAGTTGGGAAGCCCAGAACTGGACACAAAATTCCAGATGTGACCTCACCAGGGATGAGTACAGGGGCAGGATCACCTCCCTCCACCTGCTGGCAATGCTCTTCCAAATGTACACCAGGGTAGCATTGATTTTCTTGGCTACAAGGGCACTGCTGGTTCACAGACAGAATGTTGTCCACCGGGACCCCCAGGTCCTTCTCCACAGAGCTATTTGCCAACAGGTCAGTCCCCAGCCTGTGGTGCTGCCTGGGGTTGTTCCTCCTCAGGTGCAGGACCCTGCATTGGCCTCTGCTGAATTTCATTAGGTTTCTCTCTGCCCAACTTTCCAGCCTGTCAAGGTCTCCCTGAATGAGAGTGCAGCACTGTGGTGTGTCAGTGGTTCCACCCAGTGTTGTATCAGCACCTCCGCTCACAGCCCTGTGAGCTCTGCCATTCAGCCAGTTCTCAATGCACCTCACTGTCCACTAACCTGACCACACTCCCTGAGCTTACCTGTGAGGATGTTACAGCAGACAGTGTGGAAAGCCTTGCTGACATCCAGGTAGAAAACATCCACTGCTCTCTCTCATCTACTTAGCCAGTCATTCCATCACAGAAGGCTATTGGATCCATCAAACATGACTTCCCTTGGTTGACCACTCTCTTCCCATGTTGACTAGTCTCAATAACCTTTTCCTCTACATGTTTAGAGATGACATCCATGAGTTGTTCCATCACCTTTCTAGGGACAGAGGTGTGGCTGACTGGCCCGTAGTTTCCTGTGTTCTCCTTCCTGCCTTTTTTGAAGACTGGAATGACATTGGTTTTCCTCTAGTCCTCATGCACCCCTTCAGTTCTCCATGTCCTTTCAAAGATGATGAAGTGTGGCTTAGCAATAACATCTGCCAATTCCCTCAGCACTCATGGGTGTATCCCATTGGGAGCCATGGATTTGTTTGTCAGGTCTGCCTAAATGATCTCCAACCTGATTCTTCTCAAACAAGGGAAGGTCTTTATTTCTCCAGATTTTCCCCCTTGCTTCCAGCATCTGGAATTCCCAAGGGCTGGCCTTAGCAGTAAAGACTGAGGCAAAGAAGTCATTCAGTAACTTTGTCTTCCCTGTATCCTTGGCCACAAAGGCACTCAACTCATTCAGCAGGAGGCTCTCATTTTACCCAGTCTTCCTTTTCCTATTAATGTACATATAGAAGCCCTTTGTGTTGTCCTAGACATTCCTTCCTCATCGCACCCCTGCATACCCTGACAACATTCCTGTATTTCTCCCAACTGCTTCACCTTTTTTTCCACATTTTGTAAACTTCCTTCACCAGAATGTCCTTGCTGATCCATGCAGCTTTTCTGCCCCCTTTGCTTGATTTCTTACTTATAGGTATGCACAGATCTTGAGCTTGGAGGAAGTGATGATTGAACATTAACCAAATCCCCTGGACCACCCAAAATTCAGAGTGTTTGATGAGGTGCAACTCGAGGCTATTTCTACGGGACAGTATGCTTTGGAACTGGAAGCCGTTAGCACCTATGCTGGCCCACAACACAGAAGGCAACAGTGCACTGTCCCATAGGTACCACCACACAGGCACAAACAAAATATTTCACACAGACATTTTAAAAAAATAAACACCACAGGTCCCCCCAGCAAAAATGCAACATGTGTCACTGCCTTCCATAAGGGTAGCATGAAGCAGAGTTTCTGCAGTGTGGTCTTTGCAAACCAAATAACATTAGCCTATCACAATTGAGAACATCCCTGTGCTGCCAGCTCTAGGGCCACTGCAGCTGACCTTCATTTATGAAAGTAAGACACAAACATCCTTTCCCAAGAAGCTCAAGACTGCAAAAAGGCAGGCAGTAAAGGAAAGGGACATTCTGCAATCTTTTCAACCCACATCCTGACTGCTCTGAGGGACAACCCTGATGTACAGACAATCTGTCTTTAGTAGGTCCTGGACAGAAAGTAGTAGAGACANACAAAAAAAAAAACAAAACAAAAAAAAACCAACAAAACAAACCATCAAACCAAAACAACAAAAAAAACCCCAACATCACAACTCATTTCAGTAACAACAGAACAGAAATGCACCACCAGCTAAGTGAGTTGTGTTTACAAAACCTCTAATGCTCAATTAGGTCTGTTTAGCACTATGCATTAATTGTTGATCTTAATGCAGCTTCTTCTATTGATCACACTGCAGCAACTGCTATTGCTGTCGTGTAAAAATCTGTACAGTGATAGAAACCTTTCCACATATGATCCTAAGTGAGAGTGTTTGCCTCATTAGTCAGGAAACACTGTCATGCTCTAATTAATTCATAGGAGGCAGAAAATGGATAACATATGGCTCTACTCTTACAGAATTAAGGGAAAAAAAAAGATAACATGTTTGCTTGTATTTCCACCACTAAGAGAACATCTCTACACATTTTCTAAGTGTTTACCACCTCTCCTAGAGGCACATACAGTATCTTTTATAGGCACCATTTGCTGTGATGCTGAACACAATGAAATCTCAGACCCAGAGGCAGACCACATGCATGACTCATTAAACCAATTATGGCCATTATAAATCCAAATAGAAAAAAGAATAATATAGAATACAAGTTTCTAGTCAATCCCTACCATGATTACAATACCAAGAATCGTTTTATTAACCAAACACAATGCAAATGTTCAGTCATATTCCAGCACAAAACACAACATAAGAGATTTAACATCTCTAGCAACAAAGGTCTGGAAACTGCTTTCAGTCATTGAGTCCTACCTCTTGTTGAAGTTTAAGTCCCATTTAAACAAGTAAATAAATGTGAACAACAACAAAAAAATTTTAAAATTTCAATTTCAAAGCAGCCACGGTCTGGGTAAGTTTTGGGAATGTAGTTTTCTAAACTCTACAATTTTGCCTGATTAGGGAAATCATGAACTGGAAAGTCAATACAGTCTCAGGACAATTGTTTTGTGAGACATTGCCCAATATCCAGGCTCCAAGATGTAACATAGGATCCTATTATTCCCCCACCTGACAAGGAGGGGGCCACTGTACATTGCAGAAGTGATTTGGACTTGCTTAACATGGGAGAGGGACACCAGGAGCATGGCTCACCTCTTTGTCATTGGTCAAACCAAGAGGAAGGTAAATTAGCTTAAAACCATACCCTTTAAGAAGATTCTTCCATTTTCCTCTTGTCAGAGGCCTTTACTACTACTAAAAGGTGTTTCTGAGAGCTGCATAGGAAGCAATACACTCATAACATAAAACCTTTCCCATCCTCAGTCTTCCTAGCAAGTTCTTCTACCTATTGTGAGTTGCAGAGCCTCCCCTCAGCAGAAAGTTCCCTTGTGGGATCTGGAAAAAGGACAGAGCAGCTCCCACCCTAGCAGCCTACTTCTTTTGAAAACATATAAAATTCAGATCATGTTATTTGTTTACTGTTATTGCTTCTGACAATAATTGTCAAATCCCCAAGACTAATCTCCTACCTTAATGTGAAAATGAGGTGAACTGCTAAAACTGATGGGGCAGAACTGAAATATCACAGAGGGTTCCCAGTGGTCCATGGCCTAGGACCCAAAAGTTTGGAATTGCTCCTCACATCACAGATCAACTAGTAACTGGTGCATTTGCCTACACAGGGCATCCATATCCTGGTTTTCCAATATGGAAGGAAATATTTGGTGTCCCAACTCTTGCTGAGCTGCAGATATAAGTGTCTTAGTCTGAAAACAAATCATAAAAATGTTACTGTCTCACTCCTCACACTCAGACACACACACCTGGGCTCTTTTCTCCTTCCACACATTTTTGTGACTATTGAGAACTACAGCTTGATCTCAAGACTCATTTTTATACAAGGGACAATGAGAATATACCACAAGAAAAACAAGACTCAATAAAGCAAGAAAGAGCGAAGTATAAGCAGCAAAACAAAGAGAAACACTTCACACAAGAAGTTTGTAGCTCTCCTGAAAACAACCCTGAGATTAACTACCCCATATTACAGCTCCAAGTATGAGGCTTGCTACAGTGGCACTTCATATCTCTCAAGGCAAAAAATTGTTCACTTTCCCCAATTTCCCTTAGACTGAAATGTAGCAGAAAATGCATTTGTTGCCCCAATGTGCAGACAGAGCGATACTTACTTAACAGAAAAGAGCACTAAATCATATTATTTTTTGAAAAAAAACCCAGACCAGAAAAGTAAACACAAATTTTATTTTGATTTCCTTTGGCCCATTAAGATGTCACTATAAAGTTTCCAACTAAAAGAACAATCCCTTCTCCCCTTTCATTTTCCCAAAATAAATTAGAGAAAAAGCTGTGACTTGATTTCATCAGGAAAACATTGCACTTGCCCATACTGACTAGCTCTTACTATTGGAAACTTTAATAAAAAGGGCAACATGTCAAATATACTTCTTTCAAGAGAGAAAAAAAATAACTTTTGTACCCTTCAGTGTAACATATTTTTGTTTATGATTTCACATTAAAACTTTAAACTTTCAAATTAAAACAATATCAATTAAAGTAGAAGTGCTGTACCATTATAAAAGCTTCTGAAATCCATTCACCATTGTGCTAGGGCTGGCTTATTAAGTTACAGAAATACAAGATGGATGTAAAACACCATTCTAAAATCCTACATGGATTTGCACATCCACAAGGAATCAGGTAGAACATAAGTGATAAGACAAACCAGTCTGGGATTCCCTACCATGGACAAAAGAAAGCTTAACTTAGGAAGGAAGAAAGGAAGCTCATGTGTGGCATGCTTAAGACTTAGTTTAAGGACAGCAATTCTGAATACAAACTAAAAAAATAAATATTAATTTTTCTGTTTAAACACTTTTTTCTTGATATTCAAAAAGACACAGACTTTGCTTTCTTACTTTCACATTTCTGCAATTCCCTTTGTAGGAAAGATGCACTGACAAGCTGGGGAAATAATTTTGACATATCCAGATAGACCTTGGAAAACTGCAACTTTGAGTCCCACAAGGTTACTTTTTAGACCACTGCAAATCATTTAATTATTTTTCCCCCGATCTTTCATCAGGCCTTTGGCAGTAGGTCAACTGCCACTCATGAAAAGGCAGGAGACAGAGTCAAGTGCCCAAGTCCTCGCAACGAACAAGGCCCGCTTGGCTCACACAATGAGGTGTATAAGCCGCTCAGAAGGAAAACAGGAGTCAGGACACCACTTAGGTTTCTTCATTGTGAACAAAAGGTGGTTAAAGGGTGAAAATGCACAAGGATGAAGGATTGCCATCTGCTACCTCTCCCCCACAAAATACACTTTTCAAAATCCTCCCAATATACAGTCTCTGGATCTCATCCCAGTTTTTCCTCATGTACACCACCCACAGTGGCAGGTGCTTCCAGCATTCTTCACTGGATGGCTCATGTTCTTCACAGAAACTCAACTCATAGGTGCTCAAGAAGGAAACATGAAGAGGAGCTCATTCCTGACACCTCACAAACGAGCAGACTGCTTTTGAGCCAGGAAACAAGGATGACAGCAGTGGAAAAGCTGAAGGCACAAGAGATGCTGGCTATGAAAGACGGGGGCAGTTTGGAACTGAAACTTGCTGACGTGCATTTCTACCCTTGAAAGTGAGCACATCAGAAATCCTAGTCAGAAGCCTTGATCCTCTCAATACACCTATTCCCCTGAGGACTGCTGGTGCCCAAGGGAAGCACCAAGGTCCACGGCCATAGGGATTCAACACCTTATATCCCAAATACTAGCAGAACAATGTGAGATTTAAATTATTTTGGGAAATCAACAATACACAGTAGCATCAGGATCAAAGGAATGTGCAAGAATACAGATTTTATTTCTTGTGTCTGTGTGGCTGTGTTTTGTTGGGGTTTTGTTTGCTTGGTTTGGTTTTGGAGTTTTTTTGGGGGGGGAGGGGTGAGTGAAGTTGTTTTTTTTATTTTAATCTTATTTCTCAAATATGCTGTCCACATTTCAGCCAAGACAGCTGCTCACATCAGTGAAGCTGCATGGGTACTGTAATGCTTCCGAGATGACATATTCCATGCTTCACATAAACGCGATTGTATATATATAAGCAGCATACTCCTGAAGGAGAGAATTAGGGACAACACTCACTCTGTATTGTCTACAGAGAACAACATGTTTTGGTTTTTTATTCTAGCACTGTGAGCTTAAGAGTCACAGCTCCTAGGTGATTAGGACAACAGCCATAGATTTGCTCATGGGCTGGGAGCATTAGTCCCACTTTCCGTAGCTGCAGCATACATACATGGAATATTTCTGTGCTATATGATGCCCATACTGCTGGACAGCTCTTCCACAGTTATAAGACCTTCCTGACCTCTAACACAATTATAACTGACACTCCTTTTCTGCCTCCTGCCTTTCTTCCACAATTCTCTTTCATTCAATATGAATTTTCTTCCATCAGTGCCCATGGTAACATCCATAGAATTAGCTCCAGGCTAGACAGTGGCCATGAACAGCTCCCTAACCATGGAAACCTGCCAACATTTATCACAAATATAAGATGTGCCACAGAAGTAAAAAGCACAACACCACTTCTTTAACTCTTTTGCACATTCTTGACACATTGTGGCAGTCAGAGCAATTTGTGAACACGGTGAACTGCCTGTCTTGGCTTTTTACATTTATAAGTAGATGGATGCACCTTAATGGCATGTTCAAAGATTCTAGGACTATAAATTCAACTAAATCTTTACCTTCACATTAGCTATCCAAAAATACTTGAGTCACCATGCTGTCAGAGATGCTATTGTGATAAAGATGTACAACACACAGTCTGCATTGTGATGAAAGATACACAGAAACTGTTTCACACTGGAAAATTCTGAAGATGCATGCTGATTATTTAACATTTGCAGCAATTAATAATATGACTTTTGGGTATAGGGAGGTTGATTGTATTTTTTTAGGTAACTTTAGGTATCAAATTGAGATGAAGGATGACAAAATCGTATTCCACAGAATTTATGTTGATAGCTTGGAATCCTGCAGTGATTTCTTTTAAAACAATCACCAGTTGCCTCCCAGAGCGTCTGTTTACTGAGAACATCAAATAATTAAGTTTACAGTGGTGAATCAGAATGAGCAGCAGGCCCAGCCTTCTTTGGGAAGCAATCAAACTATAATTAGACGAGAAGATATTGAATGCAGTAAAACACAGATATGCATGCTGTTAGGAGGTTCCACACAGGGACATGGAAACATTCAGCATGCAGCAGAGAAGCAGTCTGCCTTGATCTGCATGGGAATCAAGTCCAGATCTATACGGGCTTTAGAGAAAGGCACAAGAAAGTCCATGCCTGGCTGCTACATGACACTCAGTCACTCAGTTTCTCTTCTCCTTCAATCAATTTAAGATAGATTTTGCCCCAGAACAGAGGTTCACATCCCTAATTTAACAATCAAGTATCCTCAGCCACCACTAAACAGTCTTTGCCTTTAGGTTACATATTTTCATCTGAATGCTTTTTACTATTACCTGGAATGCCTGGTCACCTGTCAAAATTCTTCTCCTTTCTAAATCCCTGCCAATATACAGGTTATAAACATTTGGATGCATGTAGCCTTGTATAAAGGCTCGTATCACAGAGACTTGCTAATGGCTGTATTTTAACATTTCTGCATTTAAGATTGCAAACCATAACAAGATAATTGCCATAATTGATAATATCACTGGTAATTAGGAGGCTTTATTTTCAGCTCCCCAAAATGTGCAAGATCAAATGTGTTTTGTATAATCCAAGGTACAAATTTAAACTGGTATGCCATAACAGCGCAAAACTTGCGCACACATCTACGATGACATTTTCTCATCAGTCTCTCATCTACCCAATATGCATCTACCTACATCTATTGAATTACTCATATCGCAGAATGCTTTTGGTTGGAAAGAACCAAAGCGATACTTACACCATCTAGTTCCAACCTCCCTGCCATGGGCAGGGACACCTTCCACCAGAGCAGGTGGCTCAATGTCCCAACCAGTCTGGCTTTGAACAATTCCAGGGATGGGGCATCCATAACCTCTAAGGGCAATCTGGTCCACAGTAAAGAATTTCTTCCCAAAATCTCATCTAAATCCACTCTCTTTCAGTTTGAAGCCATTCCCCCTTGTCCTATCACTACATGTCCTTGTAAAAAGTCCTTCTCTGGCTCTCTTGTAGGTCCCTTTTAGGTACTGGAAGGCTGCTATAAGGTCTCCTCATAGCAGAACAACCCCAGATCTCTCAGCCTGTCATCGAAGGAGAGGTGCGTCAGCCTTCTGATCATTTTCATGGTCTTCCTCTGGACTTGCTCCAACAGGACCATATCCTTATGTTGGGGGCCTGAGAGCTGAATGCAGTACTCCAGGTGGAGTCCATGAGAGTGGAGTATTGGGGGAGAATCACCTTCTTCAATCTGGTGCCCACATTTCTTTTGATGCGGCCCAGGATGCAGTTGGTTTTCTGGGCTGTGAGCACACATTGCTGCCTCGTGTTGAGCTTCTCATCCCCCAACATGTCCAGGTTCTCCTCAGGCCTGCTCTCAATCCATTCTTTGCCCAGTCTGTATTTGTGCTTGGAATTGCCCCAACCCAGGTGGAGAACCTTGCACTTGGCCTTGTTGAACTTCACGAGGTTTGCCCAGCCCATCGCTCAGGCCTGTCAAAGCCCCTCTGGATGGCATCCCTTCCCTCTAGGGTGTGAACTGCACCTCACGGCTTTGATGTCATCAGCAAACTTGCTGTGGGTGTACTCAGTCGCACAGTCCATACCGCTGACAAAGATGTTACACAGCATTGCTCTCCACACAAACCCAGAGGAATGCCACTCAGCACCAGCCTCGAGCCATTAACCACAACCTTTTGAGCACAGCCATCCAGTCAGTTCCTTATACACTAAGTGGTCCATCCATCAAATCCCTACTCCTCCAGTTTAGAGACAAGGATGCCATGAGGTACAGTGCCAAATGCTGGTAGATGATGATGTCAGTCGTTCTTACCTTATACACCAACACTGTCACCTCATCAACGAAGGCCACCAAACTTTTCAGTCATGATTTGTCCTTAGAGGAGTTGTGCTGGTTGTCACCAATAACCTCCTTGTTTCCTATGTGCTTTAGCAGGATTTCCAGGGGGCTCTGATTCTTGGCCTTGCCAGGGACCAAGGTGAGACTGACTGGCCTGTAGTTCCCTGGGTCTTCCTTTTTTCCCTTTTTAAAAATAGAGGTTATGTTTCTCCTTTTCCAGTCAGTGAGAACCTCACCAGACTGCCATGACTTCTCAAATATGATGGATAATGCCTTAGTCGCTTCATCTGCCCCCAGGACCCACAGATGCATCCCATCAAGTCCCATGGACTTATTCACCTTCAGATTCCTTAGATGTTCACCAGTCTGGTATTCTCCCAGTTCCTGCCTTTGCCTTCTGTGACTTGGATGGCACGGCTGGAGCACTTGCTGCTGAAGACCAAGGCAAAAAAAGTCATTGAGTACCTCAGCCTTCTCCACATCTTGGGTAACCAGGCCTCCCATTTCCTTCTGGAGAGGACCCACATTTTCCGTAGTCTTCCTTTTATCACCAATATACCTACACAAGCTTTTCTTGTTGCACTTGATAACCCTGGCCAGATCCAGTCCTACTGGGGCTTTAGCTTTCTTAACCTGATCCTTGGCTGCTTGGACAATTTCTTTGTATTCCTTCCAGGCTATCTGTCCTTGCTTCCACTCTCTGTAGGCTGCCCTTATGTGTTAGAGTTTGTCCAGAAGCTCCTTGGTCATACCTGCAGGTCTCCTGATATTTTTGCCTGACTCCCTCTTTGTTGGAATGCCTCACTCCTGAGCTTGGATGAGGTGATTCTTGAATATTAACAAGGTTTCTTGGTCTTCTCTTCCCTCCAGGGCTTTATCCCATGGTACTCTACCAAACAGATCCCTGAGGGAACCAAAGTCTGCTCTCCTGAATTCCAGGGTAGTGAGCTTGCTGTGTGGCCTCTTTGCTGCCCTAAGGATCTCAAACACCACCATTTTACAGTTGCTACAGCCAAGGCTCCCCTTGAGCTTCACATTCCCCACCAGTCCCTCCTTGTGAGAAGCATCAAGTCATTGCTCAGTCTACAGTGGAAATTAGGAGATTTTCCATTACAAAAAGAGAGGTGCCACCATTTATCCAATCCACAGCATCTTGTCTCATTTCAAAAAAGAAACTTGCTGTCTAATTGTGTTCCTTGCAGCACATGTAATTTCTGATTTGGGTGTCAAAAGCTTCCACACACCACAGCAGAAAGGTGGTCTGTTCCCTTCCAGAGCAATATATAAGTGGAGTTTAGCCTGACGGTGAAATGACAGAGAGGACTTCAGTAGCGGAGCAGTGGTTCACTTGTATTATTGTTAGTCCCGTGACAGTCAGTCATTCTTTACACTCCTGTAAAGTCACAGGACTATTACCAATTTGTGCTTGGTCAGCAATTCAACATTCTCAGCTATTTTCCTTCAACTCATTCCTAACAACCTCTGACTCACCACAGAGGACTAAATATAACTTCTACTTCATCCACTGCTGCTACAGCTGTGAGAGGAATGCAATCAGAGGCAGAGCACAGGGGTCCTAACCGCACCACCCCCTCAACTCACAAGCTTAACATAAACCACACTGGTTTGCTCCAAATGCCCAGTGAGACAGACATCACCATCCTAGAAACAGTTGTAGAATCTCTAGTGTCAAGTGAACTGTGGTATTTCTGTGGTATCTAGTCCTTCACTAATTACTGTCTGGGTAATGAAGCTGAACATTTTTACACGGCTTGATGTTATTGCAGCATTTTGCTTGAAGTAGCATAAAGACTCAAAGAACATGAAATTTCCTTAGCAGCCTGGGGAGGGAGGGTAACATCCAAACACAATTTAAAGGATATAATTAAAATCTCCCTTCCAAGCTTTTCCAAGAATCTAGCCTCTTAGAATTTTGCAGAACAAAACCTAGCCAGTCAGATGAGAGAGATTTTCACTAAATAACAAAGCCAGAATATCATGACAAAAATTAATTTTGTATCCTACAATTTCCAAGAAGAGAAAGCAGCAATAAAGGGAAACAGTGTCATTGTAGGGCTTGAAGGAGAAGGCCTTATGATTACATTTTAAAGCTTGCAGTGAAATTGAAAATTATCATCGTGAAATAAGTATCTCAAATACATACAGAAAAAGCACTGTTCTCTCTGTGTTTATGTAAAACCAACATCCTGGGAATGAGACACAGTAGTTATGGAAAATTCGTCCTTCTCAAAAGCAGTTGGGAATTCAGTATAACTCCTAAAATTATTTTTATGTATATATATATATATATAACAAACTCAGTAGCACTTTTAACCATCTGGACTTTGATTTTATGCATTACTTTATGCAGACCAAGTAAATCACAAGTTCTTGATATATTGTGTAGCCTGCAACCTAACCTTTCATCAGGTTTTGGTTGCCTGCATTTGTTTTAAATTTAGAAAGTGGTCCACTTAACCTTGAACTTAAGGAGCAGCTATAATTTGGATAATTGATTTTGGTTACTTTCTTAATTGTTTTTCTAGCGAATACATGTCCCTTTGACTTTCAAAACACCAAATTCCAAGTTAACACCTTTCCTGTTCCTGCCCTTTCCTGTTAACACCTTTTCCATTAAAAGCCTGTTTGATAGAAAGAGTCAGGGGTTGAGGCTGACTCAGGTACACAAGACTGATTAATCACCAAGAACACAGAGGCTACCAGCCAAATGACTTTGATGGAGGATGTGCACACTCCTTACAGTGGAGCCATGCTGCAAACTGCTGGGGAAGGAGACAACATGGTTTATGCTACAGAAAGTGAGAGTATTGCTATGTGAGAAAGCTTAAATCCTGTCTCAAAGCAGCTCAGACTAAGCTGTGGCTACCTTCACTGCAACATCCATCACTTGATTTTTGGCATCTTTTATCCCAAAGGCATCCTAGCTGTAAACACCTGCATGCCCACAAAAGCACTGCCTTACATTGCAGTTTTCCTCAGCAAAGGCATTCTCATTTCACTTTTAAACCTTGTCTCAAAATTCTCTTCACAGTGATGAAGGTTGTGCACTGCCAGATTCCAGTGCTTACATTTTCAAAAGGGCATAGCTCCATATCCACTTGCATTCACTAAAATTCACATCTTTCTTCTATCGTCTGAGAAGTGGAAAGCCAGTAGCTTAAAGCATATAAAGCAGAAAAGGAAGTATGGCTTTTGAGGGGGACTGATACCACATACCCTCATATCCATATAGCCTTCTGTGAATGGATTTGTTGAAGGCCTACTTGCATATTTCATTTATGTTGTTTCAAATGTCTCACAGATAAGGACCAGAGAGAGGTACAACTCCCTGTTTCACAGGAGCTCAGTGCAAGAGGTCATGGATTGTTGGCAGAACAACATCCTTCTCTCGGTCCAGTGAGCAATAAAAGCATCATGGGTTACACAGTAAAGCTGTGCGCAACTTAATTTCTTATACTTGTGGTTTCTGAGCTCAAAATCAAAAGCCTACAGATTTATAGGTTTCATTCCTGTATCACAAAGCCATTCACTCTGTATTGGACATTAGCAATCTTCTGGTGCAGAGCAGCTGGGAGGGTTGGGAAGTTTTACATAAAAGGAAGGGCTGAGCAAATTGCGTGCAGGTACCGAAATGCAGTGGCCATGTGGCATTAAGAGGGCATCGCTGATGTTGATTATAGCTCTTACTGAGAGTACGGGGGGAAAAGAAAAAGCAAAGGCCACAAGCTTTAAAAATTAACACGCTTGAATATCAACCCTAGAAAAATCTTTGCAGTAAAGCAGAGAAACTCTCATGGCAGGACAGATGTTTCTGAAAGCTGACTAACCAGAAGAGCTGGATGACCATCTTACAGCAAACTGGCTATTTTCAAATCCAGTCTAGTCTGAACAGGAGCTGTAGCATCCTTGACAGATCTGCTAAAGCCCACTGTGAGAAGCAATAAGAAAGGCTCCTATGAGGTATAAGAATAAAAAATATATTTAGATATTCCATGGTTCATACATCAATTTATGCTAGTACATGGGACTGAGAACCTCAGACCAGACATTTAGGCATCTGTACCAAAGGAAGGACAGTGTCTGAGGAGACAGAGGTGGATCTCAAGGGGCTAGAACAGTCTGTTGAGATATTCAGCACTTTATGAATTCCATTTTCAGAAAACAAAGGAACAATTTATGCTCAAATTCAGGGCTCTTCAGTCATTGTTCTAAAGCCTTGGAAGGCCTCATACTCAAATTTCTCAGGGGTATTTTAAGTATTTAAATCCCATTATCATGTATGAGATTTCACAGATCAGCAGCTCAGCATGTAATTCAGGGGATTTTCAAGCACGCCTTCCTCCCAATAGCTCCTGTGTGAGTTAGTCATGAAAAAAAAAAATGTAGGGCAGGACTAATTATAGAATAAAACCTGACAGAGGTGGTCTATCTGAAGGATTTTCTTTGGAATAATAATTTTAAGAACAACTATATTTAAACATATAGCTGAATTCACTCTTAAAAAATAGTCCCTGTTACTCAAGACAAACACTCGCTGTGCAGTATGTCCTGTTCTCTGCAGTCTTTGCAGGCAGCTGATCTTCCCCATTTTTGTAGCAGTCTTGAAACCTTATGCCTCAGCTTCAGGTATTGCTTTAAAGAGAGCACAGTTCCTCCATACTTCCCTTGAAGGGCATATTTAAGCTTTAGTTTTACTACCTCTGAATCTCCAACACACTCACTCTGAATATTTCCAGACTTAATCATAAGAATTCAGCAATCCCTCAACATTGCCAAGAGGAGCATTACCTTCTATATAACTGTCCTCTTTAGAAGCTCTTAAAGGGCATCTCCCCTGTGAAAGAGCAACATCCTGATGATTAGTTATGGCTTTGTCTGTGTTAGCTCTTTTCCAGGTCCTCTATTTCCATTTCCCATTCAGTTTTATTCAACTATTTTAAAAATTAGGCCTCACACCCTTTCCCTGTTCTCTAAGATGATACCCATCCTCTGAGTGCTTATGAGGTAGCTAATGGTACAAGACCTGCTTTGACTCACTCTTTGACCACTCCAGAATGAACACACTCCAGCTGGAAGGAACTTGATCTTACCTTTTGAAGAGTGCCCTTGAAAAAACAGTGCTTGGAACAGACTTATTCCATGGCAGATGCCCTACTGCAATCACAAGGTGTGACTGCAGTCATATAGCTGTGCTCAAGCCTGATCTAACCCTGGTTATCTGTCTTCATTTCAACGTTCTTGACAAGACACTGTGTTCTTACCAAGGCTCATTGGCACCTGCTTCATGGCTTGGAACCTAGGTCCTGAGTGACCACAGCTACACATTCTTCCTGATGTACAAACACTACCATATTTGGCTCCCAGATTTTCCAGCAGCTATCTCTGGAACCATTGGAAATGGGAACTTCCATGTTATCCCAGGTGAGATCTGTAGTCATGACTGAGTAACACAAAACATAAAAGAGGGGCACTAAACCAAAGTGTGGGCATTCTTATACATTCTTCTCTCATGTCTAGGGGAGAAAAAGTTTAGCACAATACAGTACAGGTGTTTCCAAAAGAAACCTACATTAATTGCATGTTATTCTAAGATTTTTACATGGGTATATCTGTAAATGTATCAGCCCACATTAAAAATTCAAGCATGCAGAATCTAAGAGTGGACAGCAAAGACAGAGGGAAGCAATGAGAAACACCCTGTTATGACCTCACCACCTGAGGAAGGTGTTAATGTCTAACAAAAGACATCTCTGTGGTAAACCAGTGAGCTCTTAAAATGCAATTAAAACTTCACAGTGGCCTGGACCAGATAATTTACAACTTCAATACTTCCAGGACTCAGGCAGAATCTTAGTGTAATTAAGCAATTTGTTTCTCAATTAGCAATGAATTTAAAAAACACAAGAGACAGAAGAAAATATTAAAGTGTGGGCTTTTTAAAAATGAGACAATTGAGTTCATTATTTTATTAATTTATGTAGCAAGTTGCACTCAGGTCTACTAAGTCAGACCAGGATCCATTTGCAAACATCTTAGGGAGGGAAAGACAACCCCCTCTGTACAACTGGAAAAGAAATCAAATATGCAAAGGCTTTCAGAGACAAATCATCCTTCTGCTACGTACAGCCAATACTTCACCAAACACGAAACAGGGTTGGAGTCCTTCAAGGCTCCTTCCAACACACCCTGACCATGAGGGCTATTCTCTCCAGCCACAGCTGACTGATAAGCTCTTCTAGGCTCAGAGCTGAGAGAAAGTCAAATTCCTTCTGATGCAGACAGAAGATGTGTATGTGAACAAGCAAAGAGCAGAAGGGGGATGTCACTGAACAAATGGCTCTGGAGCATGAACCTGGAACTTCATTACCATGTCCCCATAGCCATGTCTATAATAGTGATCCAGCAAGGACACAGATATGAACACCATCTCATGACATTGCTTGCTGTCATGCTGTCTGACCCCATTTTGACTCATGTCCCCCAGACAATGCAAGGACATGGCCACAGAGCACGCTTCTCATATGCAGCATGGATAGCGGGAAAAATGGGGATAGACACGCATGTGGCCCTACAGACAGAAGCCAGGCCAGGCCACATTGCCCTCAAGACCACACAGTAAAGGACTTGGACCACTTTATTTACTGATAGACATGTACCTGAGAATGATCTGGGCTGGAAGGGACCTTAAAGGTCATCTAGTTACAGTACCTTATAGAAGTAGTAGGAACTGCAGAGATAATTGCTTCTAAGAGATGCCAAGTATATTAGCCAATCACTATAAAGATTATAACAGTTTCTTTGGTCTAAAAAAAAGCCTAACATCCTTTTATTTTTGACATGGATGAGTCAGCAGATAGGAAAGGCAATTCCTAAATATAGTGCCTTGCTTGTCCAGAGGACACAGCAAGAAGAAAATTTGATCAAGACTTCCTCCCTCACACAGATCACATTGCTTGTGATGAACTACATCAATCAAACAGCATTGCCCATCACCAGCCCTTCCTTATAAGGTCCCTGGAGCTTTCCAACAGCAAGGAAAGGAAAACCATATTCTGTTTGATATGAGATGAGATGACTCCCACAAACTTTCTGACATGGTTAAGACTACTTGGAGTACCCAGCTGGAACAAGAACAAAGTGACCAAATAAGCAGCTGCCTGTATTGTGACACTCTACCCATTTTTAGTTAAGTCTCTTACTAAAAGCATATTCTCTGGATCATTTTGAGCTTTCTCTTGCAAAGGCTTCCTAGACAGGCATTCCAGGCAAGATACTTAATATTACATACACTGCTCAACATCAACACTGTTCTGAAAATTTTGTTAAACTACAGGTCTTTTCTAACTGTTGGCTGTATTTTAGTTCTGTGAGATGTAACAATCCCATAGCAGTCCAAGACAGTCCCTGGTTTGCCACCTTTTTCTGAAACAATACTCAAAAAGTGTAGTCACCTTTGAATCATAAGCCTCTCTGCAAGTTGCAGGGTATTGCTATGCAACTTAAATTTCAGAGAATTTCTGGCTCTATGGCCAGAGGCCCCAGAAGACAAGATTTATCACAGTTCTACTAACTTCAAGCAGAGCTATGTCAACTTACTCCAAAGAGAGATATGATACAAGTGAGTACTTTTGGACTCCTGCCTGATGAAACATCCATGAAAAAATAATGTTTTTAACAGTTAGCTACAAAGATTCTGGGATCAAATTTACTGTTTCTTAGCTTTGCCCAGAAATCACATCTTAGAGCTTTTAGACATCATTGTATTTCTAACTTACTTGGTATTCTTGCACATTTCTCATTAAAATGCCAAGTTAAAATTACCTTCACCAACATTTGAGAGCAATTTTTGTGTAAGGAGTTAAACATGTAGGCAGTTTCCTCTTTTGCAAGGTGTCTACCTACACAGAAAAAGCAATGCTCCTATGAATATAAAAATGTAACCACCAGACCGTAAAGCGTGTGTTGTAGAGCTGGTTTTTTGAACATAAATATCAGATAAATTGTGTAAGTCATAGTGTATAAGTACACTCCAAATTATTTGTAAACTGCTGTGTCTCATGGGAATGCAGCAACAGATTTGAATGGAAGCGCGGTTTACCAAAATTTACTGTAATATTCCATGCCAGTATTAAGCAGACTTGAACCAGATTTTAGGAACAGCATTTAACAAGCCTACCTAATGTTGAACATAAATTGTGCCATCTATGATAGTAATCACCTCAGATAACCTTGATGAACCTGCTAGCCATTTTCCATTCCTTAACTCATAGCCTGGACTAAGAACATAAAAATCTTGAGTTATTTCCATGGATTTCAAAACTATTTGAACCTTCAATTCTGGACATTATTTCTCATCTCTTCAGGATAACATTTATACATTTCCATAAAGCTGCACAGTTACTAACGTGTAATAACAAATCACTACAGTACACAACCAGATAATTTAACAAATGATAGATCAGTTCAGGCCTCCAAGTTCATGGGTGTCAAACCACTTAGCCCTATTTCTATCTCTGTCTCTATTCTTTTCCAGTCTTATCTCACTCAAAATATACCAAACACTATTTATATGCCAAATGATTGCGATGCACAGGGATAGAATGGATTTTTGAAGGATGTATGCTAAGGTACGCAAAATGCTACGAAATAAGACCTCATAGATGTATATTTTCCCATTTTGCAATCCCAAGTCACTGAGTACATTATCCATGGCTATTTACTGAGCTAAATGTCTACTGTGAGAGATGAACGCATAGTTGAGAATACATTTTCCTTCTTGGGAAGAACATTAATTCCCTCAGTGCCACCCACAGTTTGGGATGTTCTCAGATGCAAGAACAGTGGGTATGAGAACCCTTATCTCAGAACTACGCTCTTAACAAGTGAAGCAATCAAAACAGTCAGTCATCAGTGTCAAGCACAGCAGGTTATTTTTTCTCCCCACAGCCCCAGAGCACAGCACCTTGCAAAAACACCACTAAGGCTTGATAAGTAAATATACAATCCAACAGGTAACATGTTCTAGAGAGAGAAAATACCAGAAGTCTATAAATATCTGGTCCAATTAAACAAAAACTGATAGCAAACTCCAATTTAGCTAAGCATTAATGGAGTTCAGTACAGGTTTTTCCTGATGTACCTCATAATTGCCAAGATCAGGATCACAGAGAAACATGCAAATATTACAACAGAAGAATGCCCCTACATTGCTAAAGCAGATACACATAACCAAGAGCAAGTTCTTTGCTGACCTTTCTATATCAACTTTTTCCTCATCAATAAGAGCACAGCATGAATGTAATTAACATACAAGGACAATAAGAGTCAAAACAAACTGGATCTCAAGAGAGGAAATCATAGCAGCAGCAGATGGAGGCAGCAGTAAACATTAAAGGTTCTGGCAAGACCCAGTTCTCTCCTCTGGCATTTTTGAAGAAATATTTATTCAGAGTTAAGCATATAAACATAATGGTCAACTTACAATGAAAGGGGGACAACTCTTGAGGGAGACCACTGTCAAACTCAGTGTAGCACTACTTTATAGCCAACTCACATAACCAGCAGATGAACTTCCTTCCTCCCAGCACCCTCAGGGACAAAGCTCACTCTTTGTTTGCAACATGCAGTTTAAGCCAAGGCTTGAGAAGTTATTTCCAAACCAAAGAACAGAAAGATCTGCTACCAACTGTCTCACACTCACCAGCTTCCAGGTCTACAACCCTTCTACTGACTTTACCAAGAAAGAAGTTGAGCTTCTCGTCCCCTTATAGGCCAGGCAACACATGTGAGTGATCAACATTATACTGCACTCCTGAAGCTGGGTTTAAATAGGGTACTAGATTAAATGCCTATTACCTGGAAGTCAAAGGGCACAAGAGTGTAATCACGCTTTCAGGAAGCCCTTGAGCCATGGTGGCAGCAGGTTTTAATTGGAGTTTCTGTTGAGGCGATTCCTCTTTTGTGATTTATAATGAAGAAACAAACTAGTCTTACTTTGAAATGCTAATTCATTACGTAGCATAAGATTAATTAAATGAAAAAAATCCAAAAAAACTAAACAAAAAACCAACCAAAAACCACACAAACCCCTAAAATGAACCAAAAATACCTCCACAACCGCTAAAACCGTGCTCTGGATAACATGAAGGATCTGAAGAAACTATCTAACCTCTCTGCCAAAGAAACTCTGGAAGGCCTCCTCACACCACTTTACCTCTGTGTAGCAATTCTAAATGCATTAGAGTAAGCTGCCTCAGTACAACAGTGACTAGAGGCAGTTGAAAACGTCCCTGCCCTAAGGCTTGAAGGAGTCTGAGATTGAGGAGTGTTACAAGGCTATTTGTCCTCATAACTGAATTGAAATTGCATTTATATGCCATTATTACAACAGTCAGGAACGAAGTCAAATATCTTGGCAAAACACCTTTAGCACCTCCACCCATACAATAAGGTCCAAAAAGAGCCTCAGGTTTTACTCCACACAGCCACCTAAACTGAGGAAGCACTTAAGGCTGAGTCACGGGTAAAGTGTGAACTCTACTGACATTACAGGGAATTTTACCGTTGACTTCAGTGGAACTACACTATTGCCCAAGAGGTAATAAGAGGTGCTACTGTTTCTTAAGATAATATTGAAAAGCATAAAAGTGTCTGCTGTATAATTCAATGTACAACAACAACAACAATAATAATAATAATACTATTTCAGACAACTTCTGAGTGAAGCCTGTTATTTCTTGTGGACTGGGGCATCTCCCAAAAAGACTGCCAATCTTGATTATGAAATCGGACGAAGAAGAATCTAGCAAACTCCTAGGCAAAATGCTAAAACAATGAGTTAGCCTTACAGTTAGAACAATGTTCCTCATTTCTAGCCTGCATTAGCAATGCATTAATTTTGAGCACCTTTATCACACTACATTATTTTCTCTAAATTTACAGATATTAACTACCAGAAATTGCTTCTACTACAGCAGCCACAGCATTGATTACAGCAATGAAAATGTTATAAATCAACTAAGAAGTCTCCCCTATAAAAGCCAGAGTCTATTCAATGTAATTAAACAGATTATGACCAAGATGCACCTTAACAACAGCAAAACCATTTAACCACTAGAACAAGTAACCAAGAAAGTCATCATCCCCACTATAGCTGGAGAAACAAAGGGCTTTGGGGTTTCATTACAAAACACAAACATTTATTTTGGACTGACACAAGATGAGAGGGTTTGTTTCATCTGAGACATTTCTTTGTCTTACCTTTTCTTTTTCTGTCTTGATCCATTTAGTAAACAAAACCGAACTATTTTAAATGCAAGAGTCAAAGGATTAAGTTTCAAAGTGAAAATATTTTGACATTTCAATTGTTACTTGAAATATTTCGAGTGGTGCTTTATCAAAATGTCTTTTCAAAATCTTTCTGTTCTGCTTCCATTTTTTGTTTTCTCCACTGAACCAAAGAAAAAGATATTTCCTTTTTCCAACCCTGCAGAAACATTTTTTTCAGTGAATTTACAATCTGTCAAAATAAAATTATGTGTTCATTTATGGAATAGGTAAAATAAAAATCCAAAAGTTGGAGAACAGCATTATTGCCTTTGGTTATGAGAGACATTGAATAGTGAAATATAATGGTATCTTTCAGCCTTGAAATTGATAACATAGGCAAAAAGAATTAGGGAACTTTCTTTGAATGCTAGGTGTATCAGTCATGAATGGTAGATCCTACCTTTTCCATTTCTAGCTGTAGTGCATTCAAATCACACTCAAAGCTCCTAATAAAAAGGCATAGCTGGTGACCCAGTGAAAGTTCCAAGCTATGTCAGCACCCACCAAACCATGCCAGTGACATCATGATCATCCTACCACTATGCAAAAAATGATTGGGACATAATGCACTGTAGAGTACGAATTGCTAAAAAAAACCAACCAAACAAAAAAACCCAAACACCCCCCAAAATAAATAAACAAAACCACATTAATTTCCCCAGTTTAAAAAAAAAAGGCATTCAAATGTATTATTTAGAGAACTATAACTCATTGATTTCAAAGGGCTTAGCTCTCTTCAATGAGATACCATTGCCTGAATAATTAGATCCCAATGCAGTTCTGAAGATCTGTCCCTTTATCTTCAATCTTTTCAGCACAAAACACCTAGAACAAGCAGCAGTACTGAGCTATTAAACAAGGGAATAGAATGGAAATGTGACTTAATTTCCAGTTAAAAGTTCATTCTTCAGAGAATATAATATCATAAAACACCAAGCAAGCAAACAGAAGAAAAGAGACAGTGAAACATATTTTGTTAGGGAACACTTGTGCTATTTCCTCATGAAGTCTGAACACAACTGTTACAGAGATTAAAGGCTCTAGAGAGAAAAGGTGATCTGCTGAATTAGCTCTACCAAGTGCACAGCACCATAATCCCAATGAAACATGGTTATAGAAATCAGAAGGGTTTCAAAACTCTGTAGGCACAAGCAGAAGATTTATATCAACCAATCTGTCCTTGTGACATATTCACAAATGCAGTTATGTTTTAAATGTCCCACATGAAAGTCTGAGGATGATGTCAAAAGGGTGATATTCACACTGGAACCATCAAAGAGATCACACTTCTCACTCTCAGGTGTCCATGAGGGTGGATCTGGTCTACCTATGATTGTTGCCTATTTACTTTTGAACATCGTCCGTGAATTAAGGTGGACAATGTCACCACAGAACTTTGATTATTTTTTAGTTCAGAATTAATAGTGTTCTGGTCCCTTGAGGACACCTGCCTGCAATCCCACCAGTCCCACGCCCTCTGAAAGTGCATCAGGATCAAAGGTGGAATCATATTTTTATTGGACTGACTAAAAAGAAAATAACATTTCTCTTGTGTCTCTATTCCAACACCTTGGATAGATTCAACATGCTTATTTTCTCATAACATCTATAAATCATAGGAACAATCACTGTATGCTTTCCTCAGTTTGGGGTTTTTCTTTCTAAATAGAGGTTAAAAGTTCTGGAGAGCCACATACCAACACAGATGCTGTCTTTAGGTTGCAATTTGATAGAGGTTCTCTTGAAAGTAAAAATATAGTTGGTTGCAAAAACTGAGATGGCAGTCATCCTTCTCACTGCTCTCTGGGAAGTAATTGTTTGGAGAGAGACTTTCATTGCTAAAATGTAGCAGTGTTTTCTAAACAAGAAATATAGAATAAGAGAAAATCAATGACAGCCTGGCAACTGATGCTGAGTGTAATGGCTAATTACATTACAAAAACACTATGGCTGCACTGTTTCAGACAACAAAAACAAATAACTCCTTGAACCAGAAGATGCCTTTGCAACAGAGGTTTTCACAGTATCCTCCAGACAATGTGGTTCCTGATAACAGCCGCTCTCAGACACTGCCAGTATACACGGGCAACAGCACCACCACAGTGTTGTCCTCCCCATCTTTGGCCTTATAATCAGAATATGTCTTTTAAAGCTCTGCTCATGTTGATTACACCGTATTTGTCTACGACCTTCACTCTGCCCTGTTGTTAATATTTGTATTACACATAAAGGTGTATGAAAGACCAACCACAGAGTAGTTGCGTTATAAACTTACAATTGCTGCTTTATAAAAGCCAACCGTTTTATCAAAAGCTGATAGGAAGCAGTATAATGACTTCTGGAAGAGAGATCAGACAGATAAAATATTAAGACCTGAGGAGACCTTGAGAGCAGTTATTAATGTCATCCTCATGACCCTCAGCATTCACAGTAGAGGTCAAGCTTTTAGTTGCTCCCATTTCTGTGTGGGCACCAAAAAAAAGAAGAACTTGGCACAAGGCATGTGAAGCAACTTCAGCAACCTCACCTCTGGGAACAGAATGCACAGGCATGTGAGAGTTACCAAAAGACGCTTTGGTTCAAACATTTTTCGTCACAGGCGCCAGAGACAGGAATACAGCAGAGATAGAAATTCATCTGATGTGGCCTAACCCACTCAAGCACAGTAACTCATGCACGTGGCAGCCACAGCTCAGCCTGCCCAGAAATTCAGCCCCTGGCTGGCTGTCCCACTGGGAGCAGAGCACTCCTGAAAGTCTTCCCTTGGCAGGGATGTTCTGCACTTGAACGTACCTTACACCACATCTCCTCTCGAAAAAAAATTGATTTCTTAGAATGATTCTGAACAGTTTCCCCTCACCTGCCCTTGGCTTTGAATTACGCTTCCCTTGAGAAACCAAATTTTAAAAATTAACCCAAGCTCCCAGGCACTGATCCCTATAGGCAGTGTATTTTAAAACAACACAGCCGTCTAGCGGTAGTAGTAGCTGCTGCTGCAAAGAAAATACTCTGCTGCACACATTTGCAGTCCAACACTTGACACTTCTAGAAAATGGTGGGTTTGATATTTTGCTGTTTCATTTGGGTCTAAATTAAGAATTTTTGCCTCTAAACCATGTAGGCACAGTGCACTTGCAAAGCTTATTTGTAAACAACTAGGCCTAAGTGCGAGCAAGTTTCTTACTGAACACTGGAAACACAGACATGAATGGAGGCAGTCTCTGAGTCAAGATGGGTCACTGAAATATTCCTGACTCCTCCTGCCTATACCTCTTCGCTCAGCATCTCCTCACAGGCAAACGTTCACTGACTCATGTGAGGTCTCTGTCATATCTTCAATCACTTGTGTGTGTGCATTCTGGATTACACCACTCCTAAATATTTCCTGGGATTGTGATATTCAAATTCACCAGCATCAACAAGAACGAAAAAGAGAACCAAGAATTCTTAGCCCATATATTTTCAGCATAAGATAGAAAAAAAGCACCTAGATTTATGATCTTGATTGTCAAGAAATCATCTTCTGTATTTCTGGCTCAGGGGACAAGAACAAATCTATATCCAAACATGGTGATGGCAGAGCATGACAAATTATGACAATTAATCATTTTTGCTAGCTAGAACATTTTGAACAAAGCACTGGGAAATACAGAAATGTCTGACAAACAAGAAGCCAAGCACTGATTTCTGGACAATAGCAACAGACAAATCACCTCATATAAAACAGGAATGCAGCAGCTGGCAGTATCTGTCTAGAGTCTGAAAAAGACACCCCTTGCATTCATAAACCATGCTCTGCATCAGAAGTTTTGAAAAATAAAATACTCTTTATAATAAACCGTCCTAGCACTAGCACAGCACTACAGACCTGAAATGACCTCTGCCTTTTTGCCCCATTCCTCCCCTGTATTTCTAGCCACTTAAGGACACCTCCTGAATGGCAGCAACCGCTCCTTGAGGAGACTCAAAGCCAGAAGAAAGGCAGAAATAGCTATTAGCTATTAGTCCCACTCCCTGTGGACCTGTGTCAACTGCAGATTTTTCAGAAGTGGGAGTGTTATGGGCCTTGCTCTCCAAATGAAGGTGAGCCAGTCATTAGGAAGGTAAGGACAGGCAACTGTGTCAATAATGTCATTACAGCAGAACTATTCAGGCCACAGTGTTCCAGAACACGTGAAACAGAAGAGCAGCCTCTGGAATCTTGCCATCACCATTAAGCAAATAGGAACAGACATCTGCAACTCAGTGAACATGAGTCTCATACCAATTGCTGAATTTTGCTACAAGAGAAATGTGTTTTACAGAAGCTGTAGTTTCTCCAGTTCAGCACAGGCTCCCAGAAGCTAACTGAGCTGTGTTCATCAAACTGGCTGATAAAATAATTTCAGCCCTCAGTAAGAGAGAAGCCTGTAAACTCTATGGCAACCAACACCACCACCTACAGAAGTTCTTGACAGGATTTTTTCCTCAGCATGCTCACTACTGTCCATTGCAAACCTCTAGCACAGCAGACGGAAGATAAAAAAAGCACTAGACTTGGGTTTCCTCTTCACAAGAGGGAAAAAACATTAACAGCATCTACAGCTTGAGGCAGAATATCACACTTGCTCTCCAAGCCACTATCAGCTGAAGCCCTCAGGATAAACACAGTCTAAATTTTGTGAAAGCTGGTAACTGAGGAAAGACTATTTCTTCATATAACAGCAGCTCAGACCCTGAGTCCCACCACGACCTACAGGTCCTGGTATTCTAAAACATCTTTACATTGATGTTACCTATTTCAAGGCTAAAACAGGACATTTACACTCTTCTGTTCAATGCCTCTCATAACCAAACTCAGCTACACTTCAAGAACAGCTCTGATCTCAGGCTGAGTTTATAGTTATAGTGCACTAAAGTGCACTGAAAGCAACTTATGGTATTATCAAGGGTTAACCTTCAGGGTTGTTAATTTGGAGTTCACAGATCAATTTTTGCATTACTTGCAAATGTTCCCACTGCTAAAATATTAATTTGTCTTTATTAGCTGAGCATATAATTTCTGTGTCAGGAAACAAAGCTGTACTGGGCCAACACAGGTATTTCATGTTCTTTTAATTTATTGCTTCTGTTAATAGGTAAGTAAGCAAAAGCTTTGTGGACAGAGGGAGGACAGATCATTTGATTAATTGCTTTTTTCATAGAAGACCTCTTCTTGATCTGAGATAAAGCAGCATCCAGTCATGACTGCGATACTACACATAAATCTGGTGTTAGTCTTACAGCACAATTAATCACAGAATCTCTTTTAAGACGGATAGCCCATCTGGCTTTTCACCCATTTATCACTTCACTGTATTTTCCTGGTTTTTCACAAATAATTGTTGCTAGCTGCTGTGGGCTGGGGTATGCTAATGCTACTCACTGCACACTGCTATGAAGTAGCTCTGCTCAGGTCATGGGAACCCCTTTGGGCATTACTCATTGCCTAACAAAGGAAAGGCGTAACAGTTTTGAAAGCACAAGATGAAATCCACTGAAACCAGCGTTTCTTCCTCCAAATCTAATCCCTTTCTTGCTCTTTTTTTAAATAGCTATTTTTATGATTCCTTGTTTGCAATTACCCAAACTTACTGTTGTCATCAAATACAGGGTTTTTTTCGAAGAAGCTTGGGCTATTAATGAAACCATTACTCTCACCTTCTTCTTTATATACTATTGTGATTAAGGCACTTTAAAATACCTTGGTTTTCCTTTGGCTATTACTACCCTATTTTGCTTTAACGCACTTTCACTTTTTTCTGCATGCAATGACATTGTATTTCTCTGCGTGCTTCAGTGCACTGCATGGATATGACTCTCTAGAACTCCTGCCCTTTACATTCTCATTATTTTTTCAGAGGAATTACATACTGCCTCTTCATGCGATATGTTTTAGCATCTCCAGCTCTTAGTGCCTTCTCATGCTAACTCTTCCCTCACAAGTTTCCTTAGCCCCCCAAACTTGCTTTCTTGAAATCTTTTCCCACTGAACAACCAACCTGTTGCTATGCGGGCAGCCCCAAACGCCAACGCTGGGCCCTCAGCCCCCTCTGTCTCTCTGAGGAATCCCCCTGTGTTTCCTGCTGACCGATCCATTTCCCCAACCCGCAGCTCTCAGTGCCATGTCCTCCGCAGGACACTTTCTGTCATGTCTATCCACTCGGCTGGACAGACAGCAGAGCACTGAGTCCCCACGCTTTTCGATGCGGATTAAAAGAGGTGGCGGTGGAGCGGGGGGCGCGATCAGAGGCCTCCACGCCGCATCCCAGGGCGAACACCGCGGTGACCTTGGCGTGCACCTGCGGGCCTGCCCAGCCCGGGGGCGGCACGGCCCGCTGGACCTCGAGCCCAGCAGCCGGGGAGCGCCGGGCCCCACCGAGGGCGGC
>VZRJ01008207.1:69310-146935 GCA_013397565.1 Ptilonorhynchus violaceus | reverse complement strand
GGGCGAGGGCAGAGCACCGGGACGGGCGGAGCGCGGCTCGGGCTCGGCCCCGGCCCCGGCCCATCCGCTGGCTCGGGAAGCGCTGGGAGCTGAGGTGGCATCAGAAAGGCACGTGGGAGACTGCTGTCAGGGTCAGGCTGCTTATTGAAGTGTTCACCCTTCACTCGCTCTCTATAGGTAAGGACTGGAAACACGGCCCTCTGAACAGAAGGGTCAAAGTATGTAAGTCTGAAGAAGGGGGAGGGCGACTTCACCCGTGCCGGCCATAAGCGTTCATGTCTTACGTTCAATGACAGTGTGATGTCACAGAGCAATGACACACCTTTATTTCCTTTTGTTTTGCTTTTCAAATGCCAATTCCTAGCTTTTTTTTTTCTTAATGTGTTCAAGCCTTGCACAAGAAAGCAAAGTATTTGGAAAATTTATGGGCTAATTTTTCATGGGGCTTGCTCATCTTTTAGTCTGTCTGTTCACCAATCCAGTCACATCTCAGATCAGCAGAGGATAGTAAAGCTCAAAGTAAACAGGACAGCTTTTGCCATGGAAACAAAAGTTGCTAGGGGATAGATTGCTACTACGCAGTGGAGTGCTCTGAAGCTGTGATCCTCCATCCCACATTTTCCTAAGCACCTTGGGTTTAGGCACCGAAAAACTTAATGATTAAGCCACTTCTCACAGCCTGGATGCATGCTCTCAGATCATGCATAACAGATTTGGGTAACAGCGACTCTCTTTTTTGCAAAAGTTTCCCAACATTTCAGCATTTAGTTTCTCAGCCCTGAAGGCGAGACATGCAAATACACATCAACACTCAAGAGATCATAGCTACTGCAGTATTTATTCATCCAATGTAAATTGATGCTGTGACACACGTTCGCTTCTTACTTGCAGAGAACTGTTTTCTCTCCGACTCTTTCAGTTCCTCTGCCCCATCTATAACGAGCAAGAACAACATTATGTTTACATTGCAGCTGAGAGAAGAGACCATCTTAGGCCAAATTACCAGGCTGCTTCATATAGGGCTGGGGAGCTTTCTCTTCCCTCTAAGGGGCAAGATATTTTGCAAAATCTAGGAAATTACTAATAATTTAAAGAGTCTGACCATGAAGAAAATGCTCAGTAGAATTAATATTATGCAGTGCTTGAAAAGAATTAATGATTCTGGCAGTCCTTTTTCTTTTTTTTCCCTTCCATTTTAAAAGGTCATATTGCTTGATGCTATCGCAACTCTTTCAAGTATAAGATCATTCGTTTTCTATTTCACCTCCCAACTGTTATTTATCATTTTGCTCATACACCTGACCAAAGCTACCTATTAGCTTTTTAGATTGCTGAGGAAAAAGACTCTAAGTGTCATGTAAGTGATTCCAGGCTATGTGGTCCTTACAGACAGTTCTTCATCAGGCTGCTAGAAACACTGTATCCTCCTTTTTCTCTCTTGCCTGAATCTACAGACAGTGCAATGAATGCAAGATCATGTTCATACAGCTTTCTGTAATGTCACATTGAGTTTTCTTAAAGTGATTACAGTAACTAAAGTTGCTGGTTCAGACTCAGCAGTGTGCCTCACCTCCTTTCTGAATGCTCCTGGTGGCAGCTGGAGTAATACAAGCAAGCTTTGGCAGGCCACATTACCTGGTCATGTTAATTCTGGTTCTTCCCTGTGCTGACCTTATGGAGTCACTTACATCTGGGGAAAATACTTCCCATTCTGCTCATCGTATGATGCTCGATTTGCTTACCTGAATGACTTAGGTTGGCCAGGAGTTAAGCATAATTTGTTAAACAGGTAGGGTTGATGTGAGAATCAAGATCTAATTAAGGACCCAAGAGAATGAGTCTCTGCAGAACTTTAGTTCACCTCTTTACTTTATTCTTTTTTGATGTGCAAGATGAAATCTTTGCTTAACCAAAAGATGGGTTGAGGGATATGGATGTGAAGTGTTCTTATCCCTGCAGTATAGGCAGTGTGACCTTGTGTGTGAGAGGTGGGTCAGCTGTGGTAAACTACACCATTTTTTCCTTTTCTACTTTGCCCCTAAGGTATTTTTATGAGGTGGGCAGAACTCTGGTTTTATGAGAACTCTTCAGTGCTTGTGGTGTGGAAGATGGCAGCTAGCTGTTGAAGAAATGGTGGCAGTGAGAAAAGAGGACTTCTTTTCCTCTCTTTTTGGGTAGGGAATAAACAGCAGAAGGAGGAACTCCTGAGGGAAACAAGAAGAGTTCTTTTGCAAAAGAACAAACAGGCTCCAAAAGTAGAATAGCTTGCAGATTTTCCCCACAATAATCCAGATTACATACTTAAATATATACCACAATTATTTTTTTTGTACCTCAAAACTTCGTAGCATGATAAAAAAGCACAACAAACTGTCCTGGTTTCAACTGGGATAGAGTTCATTTTTTTCTCGGTAGCCAGCACAGTGCTGTGTTTTGGATTCAGTATGAGAACAGCATTGATAACACACTGATGTTTTGGTTGTTGCTTAATGCTTACCCTAAGCCAAGGAACCTTCTCAGTGTCTCATGCTCTGTCAGTGAGGAGCTGCACAAAGGGCTGGGAGAGAGCACAACCAGGACAGCTGACATGAGCCAGCCAAAGGGATATTCCACACTACAGATTGTCATGCCCAGCACAGAAACTGTGGGAGTTACCTGGAAGGGGACGGTGGCAGTTGGGGGACAAGGTTTGGCATCAGTCAGGGGTGGTAAGCAACTGTATTGTGCATCACTTGTGTTTCTTGGGTTTTATCTCTCCTTTTTTCATATATTATTAGTATCATTGTATTTTACTTTGTTTCAACTGTTCTTATCTCAACCTACAAGCTTTATTATTTTCTTCCCTGTTCTACCATGATGGTGGGGATTAGAGGTGAGCGAGTGGTTGCAAGGTGCTTAGCTGCCAGCTGGGCTTAAGCCATGACACAAATGTTTTCCGATATATTGACTGTTGTTGGAAATGTCAGTGTTAGCTATGTACAACTTGACACAGGGTGGCCCAGGGGTGAGCAGGTGGCTCACCTGGTGAGCAGCTGATGCTGCACAGGAGTTTCCTGCTGTTTCAAGGTCTCTGTCCACCCTGCCTGTTTTTCTGCCTTTCCTCAGAAGGACAGCACCTTGAGCACACTCTGAAGGACATTGGTGCTGTACTATCAGCAGAGAGCAAGCCCATCCACAGAGTCAGAGAAGACTTCTTTAATTTCCTAAAGATTTACGGTGGCTAAGGTGGAAAAGGGAAACTTGCTGGGGGATATAGAGGCAGTTCTGGGTTCAAAAAAGGGGCTCTTGACAGAAGCTGTGCTTGGCACTACCCCTGTTGCTCTGCAGAGTTCAGCCACCAGCAATGTTCCCTCTGACCCTTGGCAGGTCTCCAGCAAAATGTGGGCTGCCTCCTCCACTGGGTCATGACTTTTGTGAGAGCCTTGAAACCTCATTACAGAGTTGTAAGAGAGATATTTACAATTATAAGATGTTGAGATCATGAAATACCAAACTAAATGCATATTAGATGTACAAAATAAGTAAAACCCCAAGATGACCAGTTTCTATAAAAAGGAAAAAGCAAATTCTTCTTTATTCCTGAGCCAAGAATGCAGATTCCCACAGGCTGGAAGTTCAGTGTTTATACCGGCAGTAATTTCTAGCAGAGCCAGCCAAAAGCTTCGTTCAGACTGTTGCTATTCCCCATCAGTATTTTCTGGGTTATCCTTAAGTTGAATGTACCAGTGTTTGTTTTTCTTGCATACTTAGGTATTTCATACCCAGCAAGATCATCCATTCCCAAAGGGCAGGAGGTTTGTAGAGCTGCAAAACTGGGAGGTCCCAGCTGCCATGAGCACATCAAACCTCCCACCCTCTAGGTGAAATTGCTGTGGCAATCTGATGGACTGCTTGAAGCTAATATAAATTGAGCCATGACATTCAGATGCAAGTTCTGATTAACAGTTGCTTTTGGACTAAGGCTTTTTGAACTTCTCTAAAGAGAAGCCAATCACCTTAAGTAACATTGACCTATTGCTCAAGTTGTTTTTAGGGGCTAGTATTATTTCAGTGAATTCAGTAGTGTCACACCAGTGCAAGGAAGTTTAGGCCTTGGACTTGCACAGTTAAATATGGATTTTTTTGTGTTAGGAAAACTTCCATGAAGTCTACACTTTGTTGGTAGTTTTCATAGAGGGCAAAATTCTGATTTTATTAAAGTCAACAGGAGCTTGGGCATTGACTTCTCCAAGAAAACAGTACTTGGAGCAAGTTTAATATTTCCATTTCACTCTCATTGAGCAGATTGGTGCTGTTATGGCATTCAATTTTTATTTTTTTTAACTATCCATATTTAAGTACAAGTTATATACTCTTTTAATCTGTCTAGGACTTACTTTGCTTGTCTCCCATGGCTGTGACTGGTATATCAAGGCTTAGTCCTGCAATTCAAAAGTTCAGGAAAAAAACATTAAGAGGACCCCTCTTACCCAGCGGTTTGGAAAGTTCCAAAGGTGGCAAACTCCAGCTAACTGACAGAGGCAGTCTGGAAGAGAGGCAACATGAGCCCTTGAGGGATGCTGGATTTTGTTACCTGGCACATCCTGCTTTTTTCAGTCTCCATGGAAACATAGTAGCACACTAGAGTGAAAGCTGGGGAGTGAGCACCCTGCATATGGGAGGGAATGTTCCCTGCAGCACCTTTGGGCTGTGCTGTGCCAAGTCACTGAGTTCCTTGGGTTCGCTTGAGCTGAGTCACTGCATGCAACTCTACCCAGCTCATTTCTAGGTTTGGAAAAAATTGCAGGAAAGGTCTCCCCTGGGCCACTTTTTTCCATGACATCTGGAGATTTTGCAGCCATCTTTGTTCTCCCGCCACGTTGATAATGATCAGCTTCTTTGTGAAACCTCTGGTTGCAGGTAGGAAGGATGAGCTCCTATGCTGACATCTGCGGGTCCAAGCACGTGCAGGGCAGCTCCGAGGGAGGGTACCAACGCTACGGAGTTCGGTCCTACCTGCATCAGTTTTATGAGGACTGCACAGCTTCAATTTGGGAGTATGAGGATGATTTTCAGATCCAGAGATCGCCGAGCAGGTGGAGCTCTGTGTTCTGGAAGGTACTACCTGTTGCTTTTTACTGGAGAGAGAAACTCCTGTTTCAAGACTTCCCCTGTGTTTTAAGTATTCATCCAGAAAGGCTGTTTGTTTATCAGTCTTGCCTGAGATGGCCACATAACTATGTCTGAAAGCAGAGCACTCTTACCAAAATACATCAGCTCCCAAGGGAGTTTTGGGTCTTTGGATCATCTAGTTTCTCTGTCCCAAAGTCACTGAAACACCAAAGTCTTATCTGGGAACCCCACATACCTTGAAAGTGTAGTTTAGCTCTGCTCTGCACCCACAATAGTCCTGCCAGATTGTTGGGAATCAAACTGGTAGGTTAAGAGCAGAGTGTGACCCAAAGATCTCCATTAACATCGGGGAACTTGACAGAATTGGAGAAGAACAGAGTTTGCAGAAAAGCAGTCCCTACCCTCTTGATAAACACTCCCTCCAGTGACATTCAATGGGAACCAAATTTTGCACTTACATTTGAAATATGCTGTAAACACTCTGTGACCTGTTCACAGCAAAGCAACTTCCATCTAACCCCTGGCATCTCATGAAGTAAAAGCATGTGGTGGATGTGATACAGGCTGTCAGCAAGGACTGAACTGTTGGTGCTCACCACCATCTAAAGCTAAAGAAATAATCAGTTACACAGCACAGGGGTTAAACTGTGATCCTCTCTCTGATGGGGCCTTTCAACAGGAAATGCTATTTAGAGATAGCGATGCATATTCCATTGTTTCCAGGAATATCAATACTCAGTTATATATATATGCTGTAAAAAGACAGTCTTTCCATGCATTCTAGTTCTAGTAGGGCCTCATATAGCCTATAAAAAAAATACAAGCCTTCTAGCAGAGAGAACTGTATCTGCAAGATGCAGTGAAAGAGAAATGCCTCCTAGGAGCACTTACCAACTGAAAACTGGAAAGGGAAATGGAAAAACTGGAAATTAATTGGGGCTTTGTTTGTTTTTTTGTTTTCCAGGTCGGACTCATCTCTGGGACGGCTTTTATGCTGATAGGTGTAGCTGTTCTTATAGTGGGTTTTCTTGTGCCACCGAAAATCGAAGCCCTTGGAAAAGATGATTTTGTTGTTGTGGATACCCGTGCCGTTCAGTTCAATGGGTCCCTTGATATATGCAAGCTGGCAGGAGCAATCTTGTTCTGTGTTGGAGGGTCCACGGTGGCAGCGTGTCTGCTGATGTCTGCTTTTGCTAAAAGTTACTCCAAAGAAGAGAAGTACCTCCAGCAAAGATTTAAAGAGAGAATAGCTGATATAAAAGCCCATGCAAACCCAGTCACAAAAGCGCCAGCACCAGGAGAATCAAAGATACCTGTCACTTTGTCCAGAGTTCAAAATGTCCAGCCTTTATCTGAAACCTGACCCTTCCCTTAGGTTTTGTTTCTCACTCGTAGATCCCTTTAACTGGAAAATACCAGCTCTTGTTGGCATCCGTGCTAGTCAAGTACAACATCCAGTGCTCTGCTATACAAACATGCAGCTGATGGGGGAGCTGCTCCAGTAATAATTTAGGATTGGGAAAAAGGAAACTATGTGATTAGACCTGTGACCAATATATTCAGTATATTTGAACATTTTAATCTGTGTGGGTCCAATAACTTCTTGCAACAGTGATGAGGTGTTTAACTTATCAGATTGCATCCCTGGAAAACCTAGGGTGCATTTATGACAGCTGTACCAGGAACACCCTACATCCCACTATTTAAAGTTTAGGTGAATTTGCTATTTATTTAACTTAGTTAATTTGTTTAAATTTTTTTGCCTTTAAAATACTGTTTAGTTTTACATTTCCCACCTGGTTCTGCTGTCTGGGAAGCCAAGATTCTGCCCTTGTAATTTGCACTTGTCCTCCTGTCACATGCTACAGTCTGTATCAAAGTAATACTGCACAGGTAAAACATACATGTCAGTGAGTACCCTTAATTTGATCCTGGCACATGTCACTTCCCAGCAATGTTTCGTTCTGGAAAAGAGTGGATCCAGAGTTACAATTACCTGTGCTAAAGTGCCACTTTTGTCTTAGTCATTGCCATGTTAACAAAAACTACAAACAAAATAAAGATAAGGAATTCCTATGGGAGGAGGAACATTATACTTGTGTGTCTTTGGTTTGATATTGTTTCTTTCATTATATTGTATTATGTTTGAGGCTAATACAAAATGTTTTAGTTTTGGCTGGGTGTGGACTAATAAATGTGGTTTGACATGCCCAGGCCCTGTATTCTGTCAGTACATCAATGCCATGTTAGATGATCTCAACATACATATCTAAAGACATTTTGAAAAGCTGTTTATATTTTTATAGAGAATAGAAAAAGTTATGCTTATCAAGATACATTTGTGTAAATGCTTACCTTAAGACTTGTCCTTTCATGGAAGACCCCTAATTATTTTCTCACCCAGGGCAATTATTCCACTGTCTTAATCTATGGATTTAAATTAAACCGTATAAAGAAAGATGTGACATTTGTACTCTCTGACAATATGTGCCACCTTATAGTTCTGTCTATTTTTTGAATGGATTGAATAAAATTCTAGGCGTGAGCCAACCATGGATTTTGTGAAAAGTTTCTTTCTAGTCAAACAGGTTTCTCGATAGATTTAAGAACTCTGAAGGAGAAATCAGCAGTTGAAACTCACTGGTCTCCTAGTGCAATCTGTGTTTTCATCTTCCAGCAGTGAGGAAGCCACTTTGGTGCTGAATCAAACAGATTCTGCCACAATAATGACAGGTATGTGGTAACAGCTGTGCTCTTTCTTTCCTGTGCTGATAAAACATTCTGTGGTCTGTGACACTCAGTTCATACTTACAGCTTCAGTAAACCAGATCATATGTGTTTGGAAGTTTCAGCTGAATCTGCAGTGATTATCATGGCTGACAAAAGCACGGGAGTAAAATTTTCTTCTGCAAAGAAAGTGCCTATCTTGGCAACAGAATTGCAGTGTCCAAGCATTAGTACTGGAAAGATGGACAGTCGAGAGCTCGTCATGTGCACACGGACACACAGACTGAAAGAAAGTAGGTGTTAAGGCATCTGGCAATTCACTGGCACCCATACATTAGAAATGCAAAAGCACATTGCACCCTACGCTTAAAAATAAGATTGTAATCTCAGGGGAGAAACAGATGAAGCAGTGCTAAAGAGGAAAATATCAGGACTGGCAAGGTGAGGAGCTCTGTATTTATAAAGAAAGCCATCAAGGACAGACATGAGGGGTAGTGATTACTCACAAGGCACATGGAAGGACTGGGAGAGGCTGTCACCGCCACTGTTAGTTATTCCAGGTAGAGCGTACTCAGCGTTTCCTGTGCAGGTTGCAAGGAATGTTGTTTACTGCTATTAGCTGTCACTGCTGTCAGCCTCTCGGTGTGTGGGCAGCAGAGTCAAGCTGTCCTGGCCTTTTCAATTGAGAGTTCTTAATTGTGCATGGAGGAAATGTGACATTTTAAGTTTTACAGTGAAGCTCACAGAAGGAGATGAGAGCGAGGGCTCCTGTAGCTATTACTGAGTCCCTTCTCTCCACCTGCCTTTTGTTAACACTGTACTGGAAGTTTGGCTGAAAATCCAGCTGGAAAAGAAAGCAGAGGTTGGGCTAGTTTACCCAAACTAGCTGTATGGGTATATAGTTTTCCTTAAAACACACTCCAGATGTAGATACACAAATGCAAGTGCCACTGAATTTTCATCCAGAGGACAACTGACCCAACAGGTAATGGATAGAGCTGATCCAAACATCAGGTGCTCAGTCACATTGCACAGAACTGAACATGCTTTGACAGTACAAAAGAGGATGAGTCATGGCATGGCATTACCCAGATGTTAGGGAAAAAGAAATACCCTTAAGGATCTTACCGAAGCTTGCTGGGATAGGAAATGCAGTTGGGATTTCTCAGCAGCAGCAAAGCTGATAATGTTGTCATGGCTAACGTTGCCACACACGTTTCATCTCATTAAACCCTTGTTTTGGTTGCTTAGAGCTTTTCCAGAATTGAGACGTCCAGAGGCTGCAGTCCTTCACAGCAGAGAATCAGTGCCACACAGGGCTTTTGTAGAAATACTGAGCGGAAAATTGCTCTGTTTCTATTAAGAAGCCACATACTGGAAAGATTAAGACGCGTTACAAACATTTTCCAGATCCATTTTCTTGTAATATTTTAACACCTTCACCCTCTGGTGCAGAAACTGAAGCATCAGCAAAAGGCAGTGGAAATGTACTTTTTGCTGTTCTCATGGAAAATACCTGTGATAGGGCCTCCAGCTGGGAAGCAGCAGGAGGCAGTCAAGCCCCCTGGGAAATGTCTAGTGAGGTTGAGGTCAATCTATCCCTGCACATATCATTTCCCTACCATGTAACTTTTTCACTTTTCCCATCCCCTCCGATTGCAGCACACACTCCACTCTGGGATTGCCTCGGATTTCCCCACCAAGCACTGACTGCCATCACCTTTCCAAAGGGCACATTAATGGAGACCCTAGTGCAAATAAAATATGGCTTAAGCAGCCAAGCTCTTCTTTTTTCAACCCTTCGACCTCCCTGCTCCAGAGGCTTCTTTCAGTTTCTTCATGCTTGCCTTGTTTCTTGCCCCTCTTTTAGCCTCAGTTAACTTGAAATTACAATGCAGCCCTTACCAGCCCAGCACCGTTTTCTCTGCAATTGTGGTGAAAGAAATCACAGTTTTCATCTGAGTAGTAATCAGTGGCTTCATTTTGGTTAATACATGCTCTCCTGAAAGTTAGCTCTGCTTCCCCAGCACACTCTGCAGAAAAGGCTTCTCTTGCATCTGTTCTATCCTCCCCACTCCAGCCTGTCTCGACCCCTTTATTTTCCATTTTTTTCCCAGTGCATGGTGAATCACAGGCAAAAGGCAGAGACACAGAAATGTTCCTGAGCTGCCTGTAAGCAGATTTAATTCCCAGTTTCAGCTACAGCCTGAGCCTGCCATTTCCAAGCATGAGCTTTTTAATCATGCGCAAGTACAAGCAAACAGCTCTTCATGAAAGCAGCAGCAGCAGAAGAATGAGGAGGCTGGAGAGAGAGAGGTTTGGCAGGGGGAGAGCAGCAGCACAACCTGCACACCAGGGAGGCCACTCAGACCCCAAGGACATGAAATACAAAGGAGACAGCAAAATGTAGCAAGTACCTTAGTTGGATGCACTTTCCCAGCAGCTTTCTAGGAAAGGGCTAAAAATGGAACAATTTGTGCAAAATAAAGGAATTAGCACTTGGGATTATCCAGCACTGCCGGGTCATCCTGCCATTGCAGAGCAGACTGCCCTCTCAGCTCAGCATGTCAGGGGTAGAGAGCCGATACAATACAAGCTGCATGAGCAGGCTTTGGAGGCACAGCCTCACTCCTTCCTTGTCCTATCCCTTCCACCGCTGAAAGAAGCAGCCTCTCTACAGAGCATTACCCTGCACCAGTCATTTTGGGTTAATGCCCATGCACCTCTTAGAGGAACCATGTTTGAGTTTCGCCAGTTCATCCCCATGGATGTCCCAGTTTGTCCCAGAGGAACATCACTGTAAATGGGAAGACCTATGTGGTATCCTCCTATTTCCAATATTTAGAGACTGTGTGTGATCCTTCTGGAGTGTTCTGGTCTCTGGGCAAACAATCCATCCACACCCTCATTTTTCTTCAGTTGTTATCTGGACGTGTGGCAGACCACACAGTGTGCATTTCCTGCATCAGTTCACTTGATGCACATTAAGCAAGGCAAAGCTCAGTTTTGCTGTCAAATAATTTACAGAGGTATTGGGATGAAAATAATCTCTGCATATTGACAGTAGGTGAGGCAAATGCTTCCAACAGCCCTTCAGAGAAAAGAGACAGCATCCAATAACTTCTTTTATTGTTTTTATTTCCTAATTATTTACAGCTGATTTTTGAAGGCACACTTTTTTCGATAATTTACCATTATGGAAAAATGGTACTTTTGCAAATGAAGATGGGGAAACCAGTTTTAAACAATGCTAATAAGCTAATCAATTTAACAATGTATGTTATGCTGCTCCAGCAATTTCATCCTCAAAACTCATGGCTTCAGGCCATCTCCTAGCTAAAGGCACCCTTCAGCCTGAGGCTAGGAGGATGTGTTGTTGTTATTGTTGTTCAGTGGGTGAGAGGCCTTTCTGGAATGTCAGTATTTCCTGCCTCTGGTCACCTAATGACTTGAGCATCTGCTTCTTTCCCTCCCTGCCTCCTCCAGGGACCTCGAGCCCTGACAATTACTTCCTAAGACTCCTCAGCAGCAGGGGTGGGGTGAGAGGGATCCCTCTGTCCCAGGCACATCTCTTGGAACAGGTGCAAAATGTGCCTGCCTGAAGTGGCAGCACCAGGGAGGCAGATCTGCAGCATGGGCAGGAGGGAGATGAAGGGGGAGAGAGGCGAGGGGGAAGGAATCCCCAGGGAGAGCTGGTGAAATGCAGCATTTCAACCATCAGTTTAGTCATCTGTCAATGAATATCAGAAAAGACAGTCAGTGAATATTGAAAGCCCAGAAAAACTTGCTGCAGGTCTAGAACCTGTGACTAGAACAACATAAGTACAGTGCCTAAAATCTTCATGGAAGTAGACATTTTAAAAAAGCAAATCAACTTTTATATTCAATATTCTGTCCCCTGCAGATGGCTAGGCAAGCATAGGGACCTTATTGTTGGAAAAGTGCAATATCTCTAGTGTGAGGACACATTTTTTCCTTTAGTATACTATGATAAAGAAATCTATTCAGCCACCTCTTGCACAGAATGGGTTCAGATCTGAGCTGACCGCTTGCAAAGGCATTTTTCCTGAAACTGGAGCAAGTTTGTGCCAAGACAAAACCCCTCACTTCAAAGACTACCAAACACAGTCACTATCTCCAAGGAGCACGAGTCAGAGAGTGCCCCAGTATCCCTCACATGTGGGCTGACTGGGTCTCTGGCTCACTGCCTTGTAAGGATACAAACAAGTGGGCTCATCTGCACCTCCTCTTGCATATCAGAGGTGACTGAGCAGGCCCTAAGCAAGGCACACCATCAACGCAAAGCAGAGCAGAGGCAGTCACTGAGACCCAGGACAGCCACAGGAGGCAGTTCCAGCTCCTTTCAGCTCTGGCCTGTATCTCAGCTTTTAGGGCAGAAGTGGCTCCAACACTTTTTCAAAAATCAGCATAGCAGCCATGTGAACTCCCACGTGCTCCGAGAGCCAAGGTCTCAGATTGCCCCAGAGTGAGACATCACCATCTTATGACATGGCAGGAGTAGTAGGAGCTTGGTCCCTTGCAGTGAACAGCAGTTGAAGAGAGATGATTGCAGCACATGCAGTCAGCCCCTCTGTAGCTTAAAATCACAACAGAATGGATGGCAAAGACCTTGTGCTGACCTCCAGGTGATCACATAACTGTGGAAAATGATAAATTGAGTTTGTTTGTTTAAAAGTGTCTTGTGCTTAACCATATGTCTACATGAGTGGCAACAAATCTTTGCCCTGACATGGAGCGTTCTCTGGGTCCTCCACCAGGAGCAGGTGGATATTTTAAAAAATATCAGCTCCATCCCTCCAGCAGCAGGACTGCCCTCTGAGGAGTGCCTCAGCATTGCTCTCCAAACCAAACTACTCTCCCTTGGGGCACCATATACGTTTAGCCTAAGGTATGACAGGAGAACATCCTCCAGATCACAGAGAAGTTCACCTGCCTTAACCATTGGCACAAACCTTGAAGGCCTCAGCTCAAAAGCAGCACCCAAGAGGCTCAGCTACCCTACCTTCATTGTCCTGGGATAAGCCACCTACAACCACGTGGTCAGGACACTTTGAACAACAAACCCTTTGGTCATCTTGAACGAGGCCTTGGGCTGCATGAAAGGGAGAAATAGTCTTCATCCATATGTCTTTCTCTGCAGAAGAAGACTACTTTTAAACAGTGGATGCAAATCCTAGCCCTTTGCCTCACCAAGGTGATTTCTGTTTGGTGTTAACTCTGTGGGGGTCAGTGGGAGCAATAAGTGAATGAGGGGAAGGTCTAAAGCTCAGGTTACTCTAAAGATGCCAGTCTTGCATCAACGATTTCTAAGGGAGAAATAAGGTGGCGCACAGGCGTTATTTTTAGAAATATCTTTTCTCACAACCAAACTGGAAGAAGCAAATGCAGCAGAGAAGGTAGAGGATGAGGAGATTGTATGCAGTGATGAAGCCACAACCCGTGGCAGCAGAGGAAACAAGGGCAATGTCTTTATGAGGATACCAAGCTAAGGATCCAAAGTGCAGTGGCAGTGTGGATGCTCATCTCTGACACCTCCACTTCATCACTGAGACAGAGGAGTTTAAATCAGTCAAAACTAGTTAAATCAGAAGTCCTTCCCAACAAATACAAGGAGAAAACTTTATATATAATCACTGAAGTCTGAATACATTTTCTTTGCTCAAGAGCAGGAGAATTCACGCACCTATATGAACACAAACCCAAAGTACCCACCCCCTAAGTACCTGCTGATAAAATAGTAGTTCCCTCCTATCTTAAGCTTTGATTTTGTGGTATCCTAATTCTGAGCTCCTTGCAACTGGTTCGTCCACAAAACTGCTTCAGCTGAAGGCTGGAGTGCTTATTTCTCCCCTGGAGCTGGCTGTTCCCATCTTCTCAAGCAGCAGTCCCAAAGACTCCCACCAGTTTACCTCTTCCCAAGCACACACAGTTCCCACCCACTGAGATACTCAAAGTATGAGAAAGTCTTGCTTGGCTAGAGAGGAAAGTGGGGCTGGGAGTTAACTTGTTGAGTTAATTTGTCTTATTGACAAATATCTATAAGAATAATCTCATTTTAAAGAAGAAAAAAAGCATAAAATAAATGGTGTAATTTTTGGATTTTTTCAGCATTGACAGGAATTGTCCTACCAGATGTTGCATTAAAATTGGAATAGGCATTTCTAGCAATGCTTTTTCATTCTACAGTGTTGAACAGCTTTTGAAGAAAGAGGAAATGTAAACGTTTTCATATTTGAAAGCTTAAAATCTGACCAGGATTTTTTTTTAGTATTTGACAGAGACAGGATGAGAAAGAAGAAAGAATGGCCCTAAACTAAGAAGAATTGAAAGCAATGCAGTGAGCCTTAAGAAAGGTACTTTCCCTTAGATCCTTAGAAAACCTTTTGTTCAATATCTCAACAGATATGATATGGGGAAAATGTCACATCATTCTGAATGGTGAGTACGAAATGCTCTTTGCTGCCAAGCAGAGGGACCTTGACAGCCTGGAGAAAGGGGGTGCTCCTGCAGCCAGGGAAGAGCCAAGTCCTGCACACAGCAAGGAATGAGCCCTTGCACAAGCTGATGCTGGGGCACAGCTGTGCAGGCACCTGGATCATGCTGGATCACAGGATGAGCCCCAGTTTGAAGCTGTCAAAGTGCCCTTGGGGCAAAGGTGGCTGACGGCTGACGGCACCCTGGGCTGCAGTAGATGAAGCCTTGGCAGCAGGTGGAGGGAGGTGACCCTTCCCTTTGTGTCCAGCTCTGCACTGCCCATGCAAAGCAGACACTGGCCATACTGGAGAGAAGTCCCCCACCAGTGCCTCCCTCAGCTCCACGCCAGTGCCCATTGGAAGGCGGATCAGTGGGAGCCAACAGCCTCCAGAGACAGCGGTGGGGAGCTGTGCTGGCACGAGCCATGCTGGCAGGAGGCAAGCACTCTATGATTCTCACATGCAGAGCCTGGCCAAGGAGCGGGCAGCGTGCCAGTAGGGAGGCATGGGGGCACTTCCATGTCCTAGATCCCTTGGTCTAGGCTGGTGGGGGGCCTGGCAGAGATGCAGATGGCTGCCTTTCACCCTCCTCGGGCTGTGCCCCCAGGATGTGCAGCCGGTGGGGTGAGCTGGTATAGGAGGGGTAAGGGATGGAGGAAGGGTCCTGCAGTGCTTCTGAGGGAGTGGAGAGGGTTGGGAGCCACCAGGAACACCACCATGTCCATGCTGGCAGTGCTGGGAGGAAAAACCTGCCTTGCGGGGCAGAGAGCCTGGGAGGGCAGAGGGTCCCAGCCCTGCCAGGCTCAGGCTGCTGGTGCTCAGCGGTGGAGGCTCACTGGTGGCTCTCTAAGAACAGCCTGGTTCTTGCAGGATGGTCCTAAGCAAGGTTCTCTGACAGGCCCATCTGGCAATGGGGCTTTGCTGCTCACCTGGTTAATACTAGAGACCTTTCAATGTTTTGGTAACACGTCTTGTAGTAAAGATTTGTATCTTCTTTCTTGAATTTTCCAAATCCTCTCCCCTTCCTTATGGGCTCTGTAGCTTCCAGTAGCTCCCAGACTGCTATTTCCTTTTTACTTCAAGGCTTCAAGAATTCTGAGCTTGGTTCAGCAAAGCACCAAAGTGTACACATAGCATAGGAAGATGAGATTTAGGTATATTTTCTTGTGTAATTTCAGCTACAACCAATAATACTTTTCCCATCACCAACATTATAAGAAGATTAAACTATTAATATGCCCACGATTTATGTGTACACACAGCAAATGCCTTCAGTTACAGCATTCACACACATCTATACGTAAATGGATACAAATGTGCACATGCACAATAATCTGCAGAGAGCAGATGGCTCCGCTGTCTATTGCCATGTCCACAGCACTTCTTTTGATTAAAACTTAGATTGAAGGCTGTCAGCCACCCAAAACAAAACATCCTTGAGTGCATCCCATTCAATCATTCTGATTGCAAACTACTTAATAAATGCACCCTTCCTGGAGATACTTCATTCTGTACTTACATTTATTATCCAACAGTTGTTTTAATGTACTTTTGGGGTAATCAATCAAAAGACCCAAGCAACAATCCTTTCCCTGTATTTTCAAGTAATCTGAATACTCACACTTACTCTTTTATTCTTCTGCACACAAGGTTATTTCACTTTATGGTAGATGAGACTGAGTGGGTATTATATTGTCCTTATTTGCATCCATTTGTTTCTGCAAACTAACTTTATTTTGGCTCTGATGTCAAAGCACCAAAGCATTAATTAAAATTTAATGAAAACTGCAGTCCTATGGGATTTAAGCCCGTGCTTTAATGCTTTGCTGAAATTAGGAATTTCAGCAGGGAGACATGTAGAAGTTTGGTAATTTTTCCCAAGAATTGCCACTGAACAGACAAAACTCGTGTTATTTGCTGAGTATTGCCTGAACAGTACACACGCCTGAACACTACACACATACCAATAACCCAGGCCTAACCTGAATGATGACATTAAAAACCCCCTGGGCGAGTTTAACTGTGCCATTAGTCTTAGATTTATAACTATGTAACAGCTAAATTGTCAACCTATTTTCTTTCACAGCTGCAGTACAAAAACTACCAAATCTTTTTGGGTTTTTTGCACGTTTTAGTTATGCGAGAATCCTATCAGCTGCAAAATCACCAAATTTAAAAAGTCAGTCACCCAAAGACAGATTTAACAGGCCTTGATATAAGAGAAAACACAGGAATATCTGTATGGTATTTGTCTTTAATAGCAAATTATTTTTAAAAATAAAACAAAACCAAGAAAACAAGTCTTTAAAAACCCCTCAGAATTGTTGCATATCAGCTTAATAAAATAACATTATATAAACATTACAAATTAATGTATTGCTTAAGTAAAACTGAGTTAAGCCATCCCACACAGCAGATCCAGACAGAAAAACTATTAGCGAGACCACCCATATAATTCTTGTTTAATTTCTACTTTAATATCAGAATTATTTGTTAGGCATAAACTAGCTTCCTAAATAAAAGAACCTCATAAAAAAAAATGTTGTCATTGTTGTAAACGGAACGATAAAGTGGTTATATCTATTTCCAAAAAGTCTGATTTGCTTTTCTGAAGAAATATATCCTGTCTTTCTTGCAAGAAAACAGAGGGGGAAACATTTTAGAAGTTGAATAACACTCATAGGAATTTCACGTTCCTATGAAAGAAAATGATAATATTACACTTCCCTAGAATTTAGTTTAAGTTTTAAAATTATTCTTATTGATAACTGTAAGTCTTTTAAGCATGGAAAACACTGAACTTTCAGGGAAAGGGAAGAAATGATAGAAACTGTTGGCAGACATAAGCTATAAATAGAAACCAAGATATAAAAGCACCTGTGTCATTTTTTCTCACTATCACGTACAGTTATTTTATTCATTCTGGGTGGAGCTTTTTGGGTTTTTTGGTGGGGGAGAGATGGTTGGTTTTTACTTCTGCTTAACCATAAATGTCTTTTTAAATCCCAGAGTAATCAAATATATTTGAGCATAGGCTTAATTGCTGTCACAAAAAAAGGAAGCAGACATACTTTGCTTAAGAGCTTGCTAAAAGGAGCTTCTTTTGAACTGATCACAAATGCAATATTCCCTTTGATCTTTGTCAGATGGCTCAACAGAAGCCACAGGTTTCATCAACAATTTGGAGATGCCACAGGGCAAACTGTCCTAACCCTGTTCATATGGGTTTTAAGAATAAGTCTTTTATACTTACATTGCCAATACACAGAAATATGCTGAAGGATCTCTACATGTTTCTATTCCACTGGAAAAATATATTTAATAGCTAGCAGAAGAAGTGAAGATCTTTGTATGAGTTTCAGTCATGACAAGTGGTTCTTCACATTCCTCAAACAATGCTTCAAGTTCAACTTGTTCATAAATGTAATTCTTGTCTTAATGGCATGAAACCAACAAAAATGACATTTATTTTCTCGTAGTAATAATTTACTAGCAGTAAGGATAAGGAAACCCACTATTTCTTTTTATGATTAATAAAATTATGCTCAGGACTGCATTTCTACAAACTTCAAATTATTCCCATTACTAACAGAGAAATGATAAGATCAATGGAATTGGTGTCATTAAGAGAACTAACACTGTGAAACAATGCCTTATTTACTAATGCATATTAAGCCACAGCCTATCAGGAGACAGCTTGCTCAAAAGGATGATGACACACTTCCAATCATTAAGGCTATGTAAGTGTTCATAAATGTCGCAAATGTTCCAGACTTTTACAGAAAGCTGGTGGGTTCATTCCGATGTGTCACATATTAAAATGGCTCCATCAACAGCAATGATTTCATGGAAATTTCAGTCTGGATCCAGGCATGCTCTTTTTTTTTATTCATTAATAAATTAAGTTTCACTTAGACTGAATTACAAATCAATCCCAATTCAACTTTTTAAACTAATCTACTACATACTCTTCCTTTATTTTTTGTTCTCTGTGATAGTATTTCACTATTTAGTGAATCAGTGCAAGACAAACAAAACTTTGTGCTTTAAAAGGAAACTAGCTGCAGTATTGTAGGTTGTCTACATGCATTCATAGTGCTAAATAAGTGCTATTTATGTATGCAAAAACTAATCATTCTAATTAATATATTGAAAATCCACTATTTAGTAACATTAGAACTGGCACCTCATTATAGCAAACCATTTTCTGTGGGCATAAATCCATTAAGTGAGGAACATATTCTAATTATATCTTAACATTATGCCTGAAAATCATATATATCGTGGAATTTTAGAGGAAAAGTGACACATGTCCTAATTAAAAGGTAAAAAATGGTTCCCTTTTCTGAACAAATTTACAAGGAAGTTTTGACATTGAATTTGGGTGCGTCTCTTTTCCTTTCCCTGGAACAGTGTAATTTTTGTGGTTATTCTATGAGATACTAACTATCTCATACCGCAGAATAGTTCATTTATTTCTGATACTATTATAACGTACTCTTGTATTTCCTCCCTCAAATCCTATCAGAAAATCTCACCCTGTAAAAATAATTCTATGTTCTTCTAGTAGCTATTAATGCTTGTTTTTCATCAGTCCATATAGCATCATCATCTCACAACTCATTACGTGGGTACTCAACCTGCCTTCCTGTTATAAGTTACCAATCCCAAAAAAATAACATGCTTTATAGTTACAGTATTATCCTCTTTCATTTTCTGCTCATTACATTTTTCCTGCCTATGCAACTGCCGCATAGTCATTGCTCTGGTCATTCTTTTCACTCTCCTGTGGGCTGGTGATTGTCACCCTTGGATTTGTGGAGGTTTTTTCAAGATGGGGATCAACCTTGAGAAAAAGGACAGGCATTGTTAACTTCATCAGGAATCAAAGATTTCACTGCATTTCAATACAGTATTAGCACGTCACGCTACAATTTCCACAAGGTATTCTTAATGCAAAACAAAAATGTTTTCCAAGGGTGATCATGTTAAAATTTTTATTTACTTTATTCTTATATACCTTCCAAAGGAGAAAACACTCACATTGGAGGTTCCCCCCCACAGTTCTTTCATCAAACATGCAGTTACCCACATATTCATTTAAAGTGAATGCTCACTCACTTTCTTCACTTCCATGAATAACTTTAGCTTTTCTAAACAAACAAAAAAAAATTAATGTATCAAGCACAGAATAAATTCAGGGCCCAAGAAAATGTCATGTTACTCAGCTCTCTGAATTGAAAAATGTTCATATGTCATATAGAAACAGAGGAAAGCCCAGTTGCAAAGTGCAAGAAACCATTCCCAGTGTCACAAGAAGCAGAGGAAGAGACTGTTTTTAGCAGACTGTAGGCAGGGAATGTGCTGCAATTTGCTCTGCTTCTGATGTACATGAATCCCACTTTTCCCAGATTCAGATTCTCCCCATCAAACAAAACACTTTGTTCCCCACATTCTTCTAGCTGGGCAGTTCCTCTGACAGTCAGGGTAGTACTCTTTATTTTTCTGGGCTGCATCCCTCCATCTAAGCCAACAGCACGTTACCTAAATGTGTATCCTAAATTAATAGGATATTTGCTTTTAAACTGACTAAAGCCCCTTGCTTTGAAGGATCTTGTTCATCTCCCCTGTATTTTCCAATTTCAAAGAAAAAGAGATGAAACTTCCACAAAGCAATGGCAAAAACCCTTTATGAAGTGCAACTTCTGTGAAAGTCAGTTCATCAAAATAATGAGGCACTGTGGTGTCATGAACACACCCTTCTGCTCTGTCCTAAAAGACAAAGTAGCATGGAAATATATAATAATTATGCTTTTCTGGAAATGGCAAGAATATTTTTCATTACGTTTTTCAAAATTCAGCATACTAAGGAAAGCAGGAGATGCAGATTCATCAAATAGTGAGAAACATCTGCTTTCTCAGTTGGAGGGCATATAATGTAATTACTGATGTAACTGATCTACACAGATGGAAAACAACTTTTCCACAAACTGAAGTTCTCATAAATGCTCTCAGGACTTTACCAGAAATGAACTACTTAGAGACCAGCTGAGAAGCATAAGACTGAGATGAATGAGGAACAATAACATAAGAAAAACAGTTTGAAAGAATAAACACTCACCTCTTTCTGACTGCGAGAACCCTCTTTTATTTCTCCTTCAGGCTGAAAATCACCTTGGTAGTTCCAATGCTTCATTCCCTCACCATTTTCTTCATTGTTCTTCCCATTTAAATGGGTAAGTTCCTCTTCCTCTGCTTGGTCAATATTCTCTGTTTCTCCTGCTTCATCTTTGTAATTTTCATTTAATTTCTTTTTGTTTTCTTCCACTCCACTTCTTTCTTTAACAGTTTCTCCACTTTCCTCTCCATTCACTTCTGGATATTCTTCCTCTCCTTTATATGCCCCCTCTCCCCTGTCATTTTCCTCTTCCACATTTTCTTCTTCATCTACAGTTTCTGCTGGTCTCTGGTGAAAGGGAAAGCAGCAGCATTATGAGGCATTTCAAATAAGAATGCTCCATGCAATTCTGAAACGTGACATCAAATTCACAATTACATCATTACTGAGGAGTAAGTATGCTAATTTGAGGTTTGTCTACATGGACAAAAAATTATGTTTCTCCTGTACTTACACACCATAATGCACTTTTATTCTACATTTACAAAATGTGTTGGTGAGATTTAAATTTATTACACTGGGTAAATCCATTTGGCATTCAAAACAACTGGAATGAGCTAGATTTAATTAATACAGCAACAGCTTACTCTGTTGCAACTATTCCAGGTTCTCTGACTTTCTAGCATTTAGTACAGATATGATTATAAAATCCTGGTGTGAAATCCAGGAGTGTGAAATATCACACCTCACTAGCCCACAAACTGTTCCTCAGGAAGCGTTTTACCTATGGACAGGCCATGGCATGCCAGTCAGTCCTGTCCTCTTTGCATACACAGAAAAGTAGCTACAGAGATGAGGCAGACCTGCTACTCGTCACTTCCATGATATCATTCCCCTTTCCAAAGATCCCTATGTAGGGTGGCTTGGTTAGGATTTGTTGGACATTTGGCAGCAATTTTCTTCCTACACAGAGTTGGACCAGCAGACAAGAGGAACAAACATCTTGTCTCCTATTGCAGAAGAGTTATCAGAGACTCATTATGGATAAAGCTGCTAGCAGCATCATCTCACAACAGCCTGGAAGACAGATGCACATACTATCTTGTTTTTGTCATTTGCCTTCCACTTTCAGCTCTGAAGAGTCACCTGATTATTCAGTGAACCAATGCTCCCACTTCCCAGGATTACTCATGTACTTGTGCTGAGGTATGAATGAAAATAAAGTGAAAAAAATCCCACAGGAGCGACAAGGTGTCTGCCTCCCACACATCCTCATCAGACTCTAAAGCAAACTAGCTGTGAGCAATAGATTATCCCTTAATCAAAACTGTTTGGAATTTTACTGTCCTCAGTAGCTCCTTTATGCAGGCAGCTGTCTGCTACAGAGAAGTAAGTTATATCTTCTAAAAATTTCTTTTCCTTACTAATACTAACATTTCAAAAGAATTCTCTCATCACCTTCAATGTATTAGTAAAAGCCAGTTCAGTAAGATCAAGAATTGATTGAAGCCTCTTGATGAAACATCTTGATTTTTCTTTGATATTTAAGTAGCAACATAAGACAACTTTATTATGCCAGTGCACAATGTCACATTGCCACAGTTTCAAAAAGGACAAGTTATTGTGTTGCAATAATCCATAGAATAAGAAATTACTAGAAATACTACATGACCAGGTAAATAATGGCTCCATAGGTGATTTTTGAAGTATAGTCATTTCTATGTGTTTTTTATTCAAGCCTTCCTGACTCACGTTCATCTGGTAACATCAAACTGGCCTTATTACCACTAAAATAAAAATTTAACAAGCCAAGTCTTTACAGAAACCTTCAAAGAAGGCACTGTCCAAAGCAAACTTGATACAACCTTGGCAACCTGCAGCACATAAAGATAGCAAAGAATCTGTAGATCTGTAAATTCTCAAAAGTTACCTGCTAGTCTTAGACATGTTATCTACTAATTTGTTTCCAGTTTTCTAAGGAAATTAGCAGCTCTGGATTCTGACCATAAACAGGGGAGGAGGGGGACAAATTAAATGCACCAGATACTACTAGCTAAGTTTGTTTGGGTTTACTTAATGACACCTGCTTGCTATGACATTACAAACACCAAATGAAGAGACGGTAAGAAAAGTCAACACAGGGTTTCTCAGTTAACTGTTGTAGTCCCCCAAGATATTGTAATTTCCAGCTTTCTCTTACTGCCTGAGAGTGGGTACAAGCAGAAGAGTATATATGCCCTTGCCTGCACTGCTTTAGTATGGTGGCTCATTCTGGACTGCAGAAGAACGTGTATAGGCTTTATGCCATGGTGTAAAAACATGTATCCTAATGCTTTAACTGGTGTTACTGCTGTGGAAGTGGTCTTTGGCATAGAAGCACAATGGACATTTAGGGGCAGTGACTTCCTAAAGTGCTGTGCTAGCTAGACTCATTTGACCTTATTTGTCTAAAATAGGTGTAGATGCAAATTTTTTAAGAGTTAAATCTGAGGAACATCGAAGATAAACACAGCATTATTGAACTGTACCCAGAAATTCACTGGAAGCTCACAGAGCATAGAACTTGCTTGAAATAACATTCAAATTTCAACTAATTTAACTTGACCAGTCAGGCTAAATTGCAAGAAAAATAATAGTACAAAACAAGATCAGTAAAACAAATCCCATCAGTGCAAGTGTAATGGTTTTATAGTAAATGAAAATTTCAAGATAGCTAAGCATATTATATTACTATTACGGACAAAAATAAAAAGCCACATTTTCAGCTAAGAATTGGAAAGCAAAATGCATTCTTCATTTAATCTCCTTTCAAACTGCACTACATAAGAATGGACATCTCAAACAAGTTAAAAATCAGCATTGATCCAGAGGAAGAGACGTTTCATAAGGTAGTCTATAGTTTCCACTGCATGCAAAGTCAAAGGTAGGCTTTAAAATGTGAATATGACCACTGACTGTGCATTTCAGAACACACAGCAGGCCTAAGACAGGACTGTAGGAAGGGAACTAAAGGCCAAAATCACCCACCAAATGGTACATTGCTCTTTACATAAAAAAGCATGATACTTTCTACTGAGATCTTACTGACCTACTAGCTGTGCATAAATTAGCATTCTCTATTTTAAGCACACCTTCTTCTCTGAGAAAGAGGTATACTTAGCAAATTCTAAGTTTTTCATATTTAGGGAAAGAGAATGTTTATCTGCATATATACATGCAGAGAGGAAAACAGAAAAACGGAGAAAATCAGAGGTCTTTATGGCCCAAAGCCTGTAAATGCTGTATATGCTTAACTTTACCTTCTTGAACAGGTTCAGTGATACCAGTGAACCTGAAATAGTGAACTAAAGCCTATATTAAAGTACTTGCTGGGTCAGGGTGTAATTTAAAGTCCCCTGGAGTCAATAGGAACCTTTTCATCAAATTTAATACACTCCAGCCATCCCTCCACTTACAATGGTACAAAATGCCTATTTTACATGCACCAAAGTTACCACAAACTGTGCTCTCTCAGTCTGAATAAACCAGGGTGGCCATACTGAAAGCAAAACAGGTATGCTGATTGAGACCTACCTATCCTTGCAGAAATTATCAGACTCAGGTCAGCAATGACCTTGTATACTTAAGGGAAAACAGTGACATTTCCCATTGTAGTTTTATAGCTTTTCATCAGTCACCTCTTAAATAACCAAAATATCCCCCATAAGAGCTTCCTATACGAAATGCATTGGATGGATAGCCAAGACAGAAGTGGGACTCTACTGCTCCTCTTTTTGCTCAGAAAGTGAAGAGTTCAGCCTTCAGCCATTATGCTGGCTCACAGAAAGTCATACAAGTACATTACATTTGAGATTCCTGTTAAAGCTGAGGGCATCTCAAATCCAGAGAAACTGCTCCGGGTATATGTCCAGGCCTAAGTGACTGAGGAATATCACCTCTTTTTAACACAATTAAATGAACATGAGCATCAAGTATTAGTATCAAAACATTGACAAGAGAGTTTCCAAGGATCATTATAGAGAGCAAGAGGCACTTCAAAAATTCATGTTGGAAGCAACCAGACAGTTGTAGCCCACTGTAACTAACCATGGATATTGTAATGAGCTACAGAATAGTTGTTCCAGCATTACTTTAGTCCTGTGTACACATCACAAAAAACAACAGCCCAACTTGAACCTGGACTGGAGAGGCGTTCTTATTCCTTAAGGAAATTTTCACAATCAAGTGAGTTCTAGAACAGGGAATTTTTCTAGTGACTGTGCTAGATTATCTTCATTCCTATATTCCTTCATTCATATAGCCAGAAATAATAATAATAAAGGTTTGTAATTTTGTATTTTGTACGGTGGAAAGAAAATAGGAAGTAACCTTCTTTTTTGCATTGCTGGCTGCACCTTTTTAAGCGGAGGTGATGCTTTTGCAGTTTCACAGTTGAAAGCACATTAGTTAAAATAACTAGTTTTCAAACCATACCTTCATGAATGTGAGAACAATTCTTTGCTTGTCATAGACTAGCAATAAAAAGACTCACTGGCAAAAGACTTGTATATGTATATTGAAAATCACATTCAACCAAAGGCACATAGAAAAACTGAAGTAATTCTCAATTTCTTGCTGGAAACACGGACTCAACTTGCCTTCTGGAAACCTCCTGACTTAAGTAACAGGTTGATGAGGAACAGAGCCAATTTCATTTTGCATTCAAGAAGTATGATTGCTTGACAGTATTTTTAATCTCAGCAAAAACAGAGTGTTTAAAAAAGAAAGATGTATCCTAATTACACTCATCATGCTATCATTCATTAAGAGCTACATTACCAAATGCCATCATCACTCAAAAGCAGTAAGTCAGGAAATCGTCAGACATTGAAGCATTTGGCTTTTTTTCCTCTAGGGAGGCTAATGTAACCTCTCAGAAGGTTTGTACATGACTGATACTGAAAAGTGCAGCATCACAAATCATTTAAGGCAGAAATTACTTTGTACCATTAATATAAAACGTAATCCTGCTTTATTGAAGTAATTTGGAAATGTTTACTTGGCTAATAGTCACAGCAGAGAAACAATGAGGTAGACAACAAAAATCTTAATGGTCATGAAGAGCGGCATGAATACATCTCACAAATGCAGCAACAGGAACACTTGACTTCAATTGCACCAAAGCTCTCCAGAACAGAGCTGCTCCTGCTCCTACTCAGGAATGTTTTGTAGCAACACTGCAGATTCCAACAGCGAAACACTTTGTTCCTGAACCAGATAGTGTTGCTAAGTGACAGCAGCCCTCTTCTCTTCCACATCATTTACAAAACCCAAGCTCGTAAAAACAAGCAAATGAATAGTTAAGGTTCAACTGTCTTACACTTCCCACATAGTTCCCACATTACCACAAAATGCATTGTTGTTCCTGAAGGCAAAAAGTCTTTATCCTCACAACATTTAAACTCTTTAACCTTTTTATGAGATGGATGCATTATTTTTTTTTTACAACAAATGCGGCACCTGAATCCACAGAGTCTAATTTTTCACAATATCACAGCACAGAAGTCTAACTAGAATGAATAGGAACTAAAGAACTCAAAGTGTAAAAAAACCAGCTTTTCAAACGTCCTTCATCGGTTTCATTGTGTGGTAACTGGAAGCACTCATAATTTCTTAATCACAAGACAGCCATGACAGAGAAGACAACAGCTTTGAGTACTGGGTTCTGGGGCCCCCAACATAAGAGGGACATGGACCTCTCCTATGAAGACAGACTCAGAGTTGGGGGTGATCAGCCTGGAGACGAGAAGGCTCCAGAGAGACCTTATAGCACCTTACAGTGCCTGAAGAGGCCTCCGTNTTTATCCTCACAACATTTAAACTCCTTAACCTTTTTATGAGATGGATGAATTTTTTTTTTTTTTTTACAACAAATGCGGCACCTGAATCCAGAGTCTAATTTTTCACAATATCACAGCACAGAAGTCTAACTAGAATGAATAGGAACTAAAGAACTCAAAGTGTAAAAAAACCAGCTTTTCAAACGTCCTTCATCAGTTTCATTGTGTGGTAACTGGAAGCACTCATAATTTCTTAATCACAAGACAGCCACGACAGAGAAGACAACAGCTTTGAGTACTGGGTTCTGGGGCCCCCAACATAAGAGGGACATAGACCTCTCCTATGAAGACAGACTCAGAGTTGGGGGTGATCAGCCTGGAGACGAGAAGGCTCCAGAGAGACCTTATAGCACCTTACAGTGCCTGAAGAGGCCTCCGTGAAATCTGGAGAGGGTCTTTTTACAAGGGCATGTCACTACAAGGGCATGTCACTACAGGACAAGGGGGAACGACTTCAAACTGACAGAGGGCAGCGTTACACTGGCTATTAGGAAGAAATTCGTTCCTGTGAGGGTGGTAAGGCACTGGAACAGGTTGCCCAGAGAAGCTGTGGATGCCCCATCCTTGGAAGTGTTCAAGACCAGGATGTACAAGGCTCTGAGCAACCTGGTCTAGTGAAAGGTGTCTCTCTCTGTGGCAGAGGAGTTGAAATGAGATGATTTTTAAGGTCCTTTTCAACCCAAACCGTTCAATGATTTTATGATCTGATCAGATCTTTACTTTTCTAATATGTACCTAAGTCAAGAATATTTTTTTCTATTTCACTGACACTTATGCTTATTTTTTTCCCATAACATTTTGCATGTGTTCATTAGAGTTTGCCTAAACTTCACTTCCTACAATACAGTATGATCTGCTGAACATCCCTGCAGATAATGAGATTGTTAATCATTTTAAAAAAAAGTCCTACTGAGACTGCAAAAATACAGAAATAATTTTTTCCCGAGATTCTTCTATAATTAATTTAAAATGTCCTATAAGTTAAGCAATTTGAGAAACTGCCTGCTGTAGGATTGCTGACATTTTCAAAAACAGGGGTACACAGAGGAAACTTTTTTCAAAGTGGTATCAAAACTGGTGTTACAAGAGATCTGCATTTGCAGGCTTCACTCAGAAGTGAAGGCCCTTCAAGTGTTGGCCACACAGGCCTTTTACAAGATCCAACCTTGCTGCTGGAGCTTCAGAAATCACAGTTACGCAAAGCAGAAACCGAGGGGAGAACTCCCTTCTCATTCTGAACCGCAAGGAACCAATCAGAGCAAGTTTCCCTATCTCACACAGACAAACAATAACAACATTAAGTGTAAATCAGTGGAGCTGAAAGGAGAACATGCAGTGGAAAATATTATCTGCTGGCTTGTCAGCACTCAAAATTCATAAGCCTTAAATTACATCTGCATCATTTGTAGCGAAATTTGAGCGTAAGAAGTTCTGCATGTGTTCTTTCCAAATACCACTTTGAAAATGTAGTGCAAAATGTTTCCTCATAAAAAGTTGTAGCCTTTTTAATCAAAGAACGTCTCTTCAAGCAGTCAGCCTGTTTTAATGTTGAATCAACGTAAACTTTAACATTTTGCCTTCAGCAATAGGGACGATAAACATTTTATTCTGCTCACTGAGGTGAACCTTGGGTCTCTAAAGCAAAATGTACACTCCAGAATGAAGACTGCAAATGAAAGGTGCAAATTTTCTGCTACTGATGATATACTCCAGCTCCTACTCTCACCTAGGGGAGATACACAATCTCACATCACATCACAGCCCAGGAAATGGGAAATAATGAGTGGAGGACTGCATTAATCAGTGGACATGTCTGTGATAATGGAAAGTAAATGGCTAATGAAAGAACCAAGAGTGTGAAGATCCACAAAAAAAAAACCAAACCAGTGCCTATTAGATGAATTTATCATCCACTGATTTTTAAAAATAAACACAGAGGGAGAGAAGGAGATGGAAATGATGAATCTGGAGGGGGAAAATAACCCAAAGAACGAAACAAAACCAAATCCCAAACAGACTCTTTCTACATTGCTTACATCTTAATAGCCAGTATCATGCCCCATGGCAAAGCAGGCTGGCACAACAAGATGCCTGAATTACTTATGGGGTCATGCACAGGATTACTTCGGATCTCATAACTCTCATGCTTACTCCACCTCCCAAGGGCCCAGCACAGGAGAAGAACAACCATGCTTATGGAAATGGATAAACCAGTGCAAACTTGCAGTGCTATTTCAGTATTATCACTACAAACTGCTGCTTTTGTATTTTACAGCTTATATAGACTGAAAGAAAGAGTAGTTTTTTTCTGAAAGCTTTACAAGTTAGAAAATTTTCTCTCAGAGTTACTTTGAATATATTTGTATTATTATCAGCAAATTCAAAGTAACACAGTTGATTACCATCTCCAATAAGAAACTTGTATTTTTTTGCTGCCTCCCTGTCAAGAACTGCAACAAAACCACCTTGTTCCCTTGCTATTTGCACAATTGATTTCATAGTCTGTCATCAGTTCCCATGAATGTTGACACAGCGATGCAAACAACCAACCTGGAGTAAGCCTGCATGTCAAGAGAAGAAACTATCCATTTTGTATTTGGAAGCTGAAGTCTCGGTACAGAATTTAGAACAGAAAGTTCTGGTTCGGTTTTAGGCAAAATACTGATTTTTTTTCTCCCTTGATCTTCAATTACAACTGTCAGCTACTCTGGAGTAAAGCAAATCCTGTTCTTTTAATGTGTTTTCAGCTGGCAGACAGCATTTTACAGAGCAGGACATAAGTGAATGTCTAGCCAGTATTACACTAAGTTTAGTTAATGGCTAATCTGGCATTTGTTCAACTGTGTACTTCAAACAGCAAGACAGAGGAGGTGTACAAAAAGAAAAAAATATGAAGCTCTGTCTTCACCACCTCATTTATGTGGCTGATGGAAATGATAGCCTATCAGAAGTGTCAGCATTCTAGTGAAAGCTGGCATGTAAATATTTATGCATTATGCAAGATAGTAAAGCCGTGGCTGGTTGTCCTTTCCCATACTTCTAGCAATAACAGAAACTGCAGTGCAGATAAGAAAAAGCTAAAAACCTTTACATCACAGAATTTAAAACAATATTAAATGTCCATTAATAAGAACCTGAATATGTAAAATGCTAAATGTTTCTAAGGTTTGAGTGACCTTAGTTATCTGGCAATAAAAAGTACTCTGTGCTACTCCAAAGGACACAGCTTCTTGCCAGATTACCAAGGAAACTATACATGAAGTTTTAACGTTATATGTAAACCATGGCTTGAGTTGCAATAATTTTTGGTGCTTTTTTTTGGCTTTTATGAAAATACAAAAATCAGATTATTCATTCGTGTGTGTGATTGATTTTTTAATATTTTTTTCCTCTCAAACACACCTGCTTCCATTTCCTTGTCCAGATAGAAAAATCTGTTGGTAGCAATTGAAAAATATTTCCGTCTGAAGGTGATGGATGGATCTTGGTACGTGAGCTTTAAGGTATCCAGCAGCTTCCTAGCACTGCAAGCTTGCCAGCACATCTGATGCTCACCGGCAACTGTATGAACAGTTCCACTGCCCAACGGAGAAGTCGTAGTGGAGAGCTAACTATTCCCCCTTCCCTAGGGATGGTCACTGTCCGCTGGCTGAGGCAAACTGGTGAGACACACAGCAGAACGGGCAGAGCTATTCCTGTGCTGTAGGATCTCTGTGGAGAAGTAACACAGCTGTCTCCAGGGCTGGATTTCATACAAATTGAAGTCAACCCAAAATCTAAGGCCTGACAGCCGAATTTACACTGCCAAATGTTTTACGCTACCCAGAGGAATTCCTTACACACCTTCAGAGGCCAATAAACAGGCTAATCATTTCTGAATTTGATTATTACACTGTCAAGACCAGGGCAGGATATGCTTCAGGATGTCATAAGAAACAAAGATTAAGACAACAGCCGGCATGTTCTTCCCCAATGTCATTGCTATCAGTATAACACAACACATCCTAATTATCACGACACCTCACGAGGACAACTACAATTAACGGGGCTGATGAGCCCAATGGTGTTTAGCATATAAGACTCTGAGGCTGGGGCAGGTATTTGCTGTGAACAGACACAGCTGTAGCATTTCTTCTATCAGGGACCAAGACAGTCATGCTCTTGTTGCCTCTATCACCTGATTCATGTGTCTTCAAGAACAATGTCTAGAAAACAGCTGCGCAAAAATTCCTTCCCATTAAAGTGAATAAATCATGAGAATAACCCTTCTTAGGGTTATTCAGCATAGGAACAGGAAGACTGTAATAAAATGGAGATCCATTTTTTTTTTTAGATGGTATGGTGTCATTCTTCAAACTGGCTAGTAAGGTCACAAACCATCTATTTTCCCCTCGGGTATTATTTTTAAAAGCAGAATACAAGCTAAAAGTATATATGTCTAGTATTCTTTTACTCAATACAAATAAATTGAAAAAAGTCAGCCAACTAAACAGTGAGCACTATTTAGTAAGCAACTAAATACTAAGTGTCACAAGCTCTAGCACCTAAACTTTTTAGTTTGTTGCTGTGCTGAACTTTCTCCTGTTTGTAAAGATCTCTCTTCTGCTGGGAAGGATTCAAAGGTGGACAAATACTCTAGATGCCACCTCAGAGATGCTGAGTCAAGAAAGATAATCAGTGACCTTGATGTGCTGGCTGTGCTTTTACCAGCCCAGCCCGCACAGTTCACCTCATCCACACAGGGAGCACCGCTGACTCAACTTGCCAACCACAGGAGCTGCATGGCCCTTTCTGCAGCTCCTCTCCAGCCTACCTGTGCAAAGACTGTACTGAGACACAGTTACTGCATTACAGGTGCCCAGCTTTGTACTTCTCTTTGCTGGTGAACTTCATCAGGCTCAAGCCAGCCTATTCCTTCAAGCTGATGAGATTGCTCTGAAAGGTAGCCCGGCATATCACCTGATAATGACAGCTGCACCTGGATAAGGCTGTATCCCATGCCATCATCTGTGTTACCCATGAACATGTTACAATGTCTGAGGTTGGGTATCCAACCCTGAGGACCACCGTGCATAAATAGGTGCCAGTTAAATCTCAACCAGGCAACCTTTTAAGTCTCACCAAACCAGCCAGTCTTTCATGCACCTTGTAGCTCAGAAATCCAGTCCCTACCTTCCTTAAGGATATGTTCTTCCCCATGTCTACCACACTTCTCCCAATTTCTCCTACAAATACAGAAGTCTGTATTGAAGGGAAGATAAATGACAATAACTGCTCTCCCTTCACCCACAGAGCCAGTTATTTCTTCACTGAGGCAATGAGGTTGGTAAAGTATGATCTGTCCATATTAATATCCATGTTGGTTATTCCCAATCACATGCACCAGTTTCTATTTCTTGACAAACTTTGGCTCTCAATTCCATTCCTGCATATCCAGGCAATGTCTCTATATTGCTCTTTAGCAGTCCATCCCTTCTTCTACCTCTTTTAGCATGAGGTCAGGAGTCCTCTGTTCGAACTGGCCTCCTGCTATGCCTGCTTGTTTCCCTGCACAGTGGGGATAGTTCTTGTGGTTTGAGGAAGATTCCCTTGGAAATCAACCAGATCTCCTATATTCCTCCACACTTCAGGGCAGCCTCACACAGGATCCTGCTGCCAGTTTCCCAACCAAGCCTAAGGCAACTCTCCTAAACTTTAGGATTTTTATTTTTTTATTTTCCATCCCCATTTTCTTCAGGGGCTTAAACTCTTAGCATCTCACAGCCAGTGCAACTAAGGCTTCCACTATCACATCCCCAACAAGTTTCTATTCATTCTTGAGAAGTAAATCCAGCAGAATGCCTCACCTAACCATGTCTCACACTACCTACATCAAAAACCTTTCTCCAACACACTCCAGAAGTCTCCTGGATTGTTTATGCTTCATCGGGTTGCCCTGAGCGATTGAAGTGCATTTACAAATTATTACCTTTAACTTCCTCCCATTTGTTTACAGTTTCACATTAACAACCAGTCCTCAGCACTGTTGACCATCAGTAAGTCAGAAAAATGCCCAAGAATTCCTTATGTTACTGGGATAATTTTTAGCCTGAGAAATCTTTTGGGGAAGCAGTGATTCCTTACACTGAAGAATGGATCAGAAATATTGTGGCCAAGGTGACTGGCCCCAAGCCATTATCAATAGACAGCAAAAGCACAATGCAACAGCTTGTGGACTGGAAACAAATTTGAACAGGTTGGCAAATTCCTACAAACACATAAGATGAAAAAGAGGACTGTCTTGTGAGCAATTCATTAGCAGAAAAAAAAAATGCAGTTTTTCAGCAAATAGTTGAAGCAGTTCTACTCTCCTCTTCCTTGGAATAATCTTCAATCTACCTATTTCCTGTATTATTTCAGTCCACAGGAGTACAAATCAAAGTAGATCAAGGGAGATATAATCTTATGTTTAGTTATCAAGACCTATTTATTACACATAAATCTTAGGATTAAAAAATTGGCCAACCAAGCACCATATTGCTCCAACAGAACAAAGCGCTGTCAGCTTTAACAAAAATCAGATAAATCCACGCCTGTTTGTGGTTCAGGACTGGAGGAATACTGCTCTATGACTACAAAGAGACTGCAGTTCAGGTGAACCTATTTGGTAGGTTGTAACAGTAGGGAGTCCTGATTCTCTAAGGTTCTTTAAGGGCTCTCGGAGCAGTTCTGAGGCTGATGAAAAGGTAACTGACATTTGACTTATTAACAGCGAAAGGAAGATTTGCTAAAGCTCCCATAAAAGCAGCAGTATCGTTGAGCTCACAGACATCCCCACAGAATTATGCTGTACACTTGAAAGAAATTGAGGAAAGAAAAACAACACATAATCTGTAACCCTAAAAAAAAAAAGTCATTTATTTAAAGCTTGATCACTACCTGGTCCAGTGGCACTTCCACAAGAGTATCTTCATCTTCCTGCACTTCAACAGCCCCCCACATTTCAGACCCCTCTTTGGCTTTGTAAATATCTTCACCTATAATGCAAAAGATAGAGCAGAAAGAAGTGAAGTCCAATGGTGACACTTTGTGGCTCAGCTACTGAACTGCACATTCAATTTTGCTTCTGAGAATAGCTTTCTGAGCTGACCCATCGTTCTCCATACAGTTCTTTTAAGGAAGTCTTCAATCTCCCATTGGCAATTTGTTTTTCTTTCAACAACAAATACTTACATGCTACAACATTCGGGGGAGGGGGAAGGAAAAGGAGAGGGAAAGGGAAAGAGAAAAAGGAAAGGGAAAAGGAAAAGGAAACAGAGACTGAACAAAGCCCTGGATCTGAAGTTCCTTCACTTCTGGCAAAGGTCCAGAGTGAATCTGAACTTATGACAACAACATAATACTTGTTTTTACAGTCAATTATAGTATCCTTTAGTATTTAGCATTAACATACATCTATCATTAGCAATAACATACATCTATCAAAAATTTCAGTCTCTGAATCAATAACAAACATGCTGAACCAGGACACGATTAAAAAAAAAAAGATTAACAGAAACAGTTGGGATTAGTGCTACTCCTCAACTTTGGGCACATGCAAGTAGAATTATGGCTGAAACTCCACATCTGCATTAAAAAAGCACACATTCCTGGGTAACAAGGATTAGTGGTTACAATGACACTCAATTTTGCAAAGATTTTACACCACTTAGTTTAGGCAATTTTCTTCCCCTAAGGGTAAGTAGTAACTAAGGGTCTTTGAAGTTTCCGACACAGGTCTTTCAGTATCAGCTAAGTAGGAAAGTGAAGGTAGGTACACACAGAAAACAATTTCCAAGTGATACATGTTCTTCTCTCTTCCCTGGACTGAAAACAACCAGGAAACTAAAAGCACAGGTTACTCCAAATCATCTCTCTCCATCTAGCTAGTATGGAGATGTGTCCATATCCAACATAATCCATAACTACTGTAAGAAAGAGGAAAAAGTATTTCTACTGCTTCTGACTGCCTCTTAGTTCTTCTTAAAACAATGTGAACCTGATAATCTCGGCTGACCGTGCAAACTGATCTACGTTGCTGGACACTGTTAAATAAACAGCTCTAGTGTGGCACTGAACCATTCACAGAACCATTTTGTGGAAGAGTTATGAATAAAACCCCAAGACTTTGAGAAATCCAGAGTCCGTCTGCATCAAAAGGCAACACTGACTACTCTGGAAGTTAATTTTCCAGTTACTTTCTCATCACTGTGAGAGCTGAGGCAAGAGTTTACCCTGGGAACAAATTCTGAGGCACCATACCTCTGCAAACAGCTAACTGGAGGGGAGGTGCCAGGGGGCCTTAGAAGTTGACTGACAGCCACTGCCCAGAGCACCAGAAATGAAGGCCATTCTCACAGCCTGAAATGAAGAGGCAGAAACGGGGGAGTCTATGGCACACCACAATGAAATTCCAAAGTGGTACTGCTGGCTGCATCTTAGGAGAGAGATTTCCTGATGGACACAGCAGCTTGATTACCCAAGCATCAGGCCTGCTGGAGGCTCCCCACTCCACCTAAAGATTTGCACTACTCATCGTCTGAAAGTATCCATGTTGGAAATACCACAGGACTCTGGAATCTTAGCTCTTAGGTTGGATTCTTATCTTAAACATCTCACACACCTTGAAAAAGATCTCATCTTCATACTTAACATGAAAATATTAATTTCCTTTTGTAATTTCCTTTTTCTTGGGGATTATTAAATATAATGCATGTGCATATATGTTCCATTGAAACCAAGAACATTCAATATTTTCTGGCAGTATGATAAATCTTGGACAATCTACTTCTACATATCTCATTACAAATCCCCTTTGACATGACTTGCTTGGGTTTTTGGACAAAATCAGCAATAAAAACATGGAGTGGTTCAGAGTAACAACAAAATGCATCTGAACAGATGCTACTTGCACTTTTTCAAATAATCAATGCACTTCACATTTCCCATTTTTCTGAGCTCTCTAAGGGACAGAATGTTCTGTTTCTCTTACCTGATATTATCATTGTTGCCTCTCATCACAGACATTTGAGTTATAGATTTCCAGCATGTTCTGAGAGGAAAATGTAATGTGTTCCTTAAAAGCCACCATGAAGACTCTGCTACTTCAAGGCCTTCCCTTAAGGAAGGAAAATAACCCTGCCCTAGATTCCTTGGCTCACTGAACTATAAAAAGTCAACTCAGTGTCTGAAAGAACTGCATTTAATATCACCATCCTTCCATTTAGACTCTGTAATAACACCTTTGCCTTCAAGGTCCCCAAGTCTTTCAACCAAAATGGGGATTGTCTGGCCTCCAGAGGTAAAAGGATTTTGGTGCAGAGGCAGTTTTCATCAGGTTTTACTCCAGCAAAAGAAGAAGTACAAGGGAGATGAACATGTGTTGGCCCTGGAGGCTGAATCCACTCAAGAGCTGAGGATTCTCAATTTTAAAGCATCTCTTCTTAGGAAGAGCAGATCAGCTTCAGGGCTATGCTGAACAACCCAAGAAGACAGACATACAGTATTTTCAAAAAACTTAACCATGAAACCAGGAGGGAGCAAGAGAGAGGGAAGAAGACTGTAAATTTCAGTAAGGAATCATATATCCCATTTAAAAGAGAGCGCCCAGAAAGGTAGTAAGAGGGGGATCTCAATAAGCAAAAACTGAAATCTCCATGGAATTTCCTCCAAGCTCTTTCTAGCAGGTGTTTGCTCAGAAAGCTGGTCATAAATGAAAAGGAATTCGTTGAAAAGAACTCTGCACAACATTGCAGCATTTCTCAGGGATACCACTGTTCATTGTCTTGCACAGAAAGCATTCTAAAGAGAAACAGCATTCCTGTTCTTTCACAGACTGAAAATATTATTTAAGGAAAATAGAAAATTTACAACAAAAGGGAAATTAATTTTTTACCTCTGCAAAAACATAACAGAAGACAACTGTCTAAAATACGTGTACAGTCAAGGAAGGAATTAAAACACCCAAGTCTGAAATGTGTCAAAACAGGCAAAGAAAAAAATGACACTAACTGAAAAATGGGAAAGTTGTAATACTTGAACAAACAAAAAATTCCAAAGAAAATGGCAAGAAATTAAATTAGTCTTACATTAGGACACACACTGTTGTCTTTTGTTAGGAAAAGTGAAAAGAAATACAAAAATTGCAAAATAATTTATATAAAATTAATTTGAATAAATAGAGCATTAAGAAAATAGCTTAAAATGTTGACATTATTAGCGTTGCTACTCTACAACCAGAAGTATTTACACTTTCTGCATGCGAAGTATCTGGAGGAGGGAAGCTGAGTGAAAGGCATGACTTGTTTGTGTGATTCTGTGTCAAGATCTTGTCAGCAGGAGTTTGCAGGCCACATTAATCACAATTATCAGTGAGTTACTCCCAAGGAAATGTGTTCAGTTGGGCAACTTTGCCTCATATTTTACAGATAATACTTCAGAAATGCTTTTTGGTTTAGGAAAAAAAAAGTATGAAAAAATCTTATTGATGCAATATTTCACATCCCTGTGTCTGAATCATTAGTCAGTTTCTTCACACGTCTCTGAGAGAGAAAAAACAAGAAGGCATTTTAGAAAATGCCATAAATTACATGAAGAAAAATTTTTGCAAGTCTTCATTCTGTATTGTTATGGGCTTATATTGCAATCTCTACTGAAGCAGAAATATGTGGTGTGCCTTACTGAAAAGAAAATTCCCAGCAGTTCCATTAAATGGAACATTTATGACTACTCCAAACATTTCATACAATATTGTAGATTAAACATGCTCCTCTTTTATGAGTCAGCTCTGACTTTCTCATGTCTCAAACTACCTGAGAACTGACCACAGACAGGGGCATGGCAACACTGGGGCAGAAGAGCTCTAAAAGGATGTAAGAAAGGAAGGTGTGTCCAAGATTTACAATTAAGCTGTGGCACACTCTACCCTTTTGAGTTGAGTAGAATATGGTGGTAGCAAAGGATTCAAGGGCACTTTGAGCTCCAAAATGTCCCCCTGAAGTTTTGCTGACAAGTATAAATCAGAGGATTTATTTCAGTTAGCTTCTCAGTTCTCCATGCCACAGCAAGTGCTGTTTCTGTCAAGAGGCCAAGCAAAATGTTATCGAAATTTTCTTGATTTTCTGTGAAGATATTTTTCCATGGTGTCCAGACAAAAAGAAGATACTGGCATTTTTCAAGTTTTGCTGCTCACTGTGTGAAAACAGACTATCCTCAGCCAAAAATCAGCACTATTTTTTATACCCTAAACAGAGAGAAGTTAGGTAACCTAAATAAACATCTCCCATTATTTCTGATTATTTTAAAGCAGGGTCATGTTCAGTAATTTAAGTAAAAAGGGGAAAGAAGAACCTGCAGAAGGGCAAAGATCATTCAAGAGGAGCAGCCCACTGGAGAGAGAGTGTAGGCAGAGGCTGGAGGATATGGACACTGAAGGAGATGATGAGGGCACAGTGATGTTAGAAAAAATGTGTGGAATACGGAACCGGACAAGAGCAAACAGAAAGATGAGGAGACACTGGTGAAAAAAGGGAAGCAATGGCGTTCAACACACTGACTGGAAAGCAGAAAAGTGACTTATATGCAGTGGAAGAGTAGAAGCTTGAAAGAATGAGGGGGGGAGAGAAAAAATCAGCATGTACCCAAGGCAATTTAAGCTTCTTAAAGGAATCTTCTTTCAGGAAAGCCTGAAAAGAGGAATGTTGTTTTACTACCACCTATCTGCAATTGAGTGTCTATGTTCAGATGCTACCACACATACAGAAGTGCATCAAAAAACTGCAATGAAAAAATGTTCATTGTTTTCAGGCAAGTATTTTTACTGATTTCTTACTCATATTCATTCCACAACAAACAATACTTATCAAGACTCTGGAGAGTGGGAAGAATTCTTACCGCACTTTTTGGCCTCAGGCTGAAGGGATGGATGAAAACCCTGCCCTGTGCCCTTATCCACGCCAGCTACTGCTGGCTCCACTGCCCCTGAGAATTCATTTGCATGAAGGGGATTTTGCTGGCCATTCAGGAGAATTTTCTTGATATTTTCTAAATATTTTATACTTCTTAATCTCCTGATAGAATCTCCAGATTAATTATCAGCAAGCCAAAATTTATAAATGCCCAAAAGATTTTGACTAGCAACATTTCACCAGTCACATGTTACTGCTTGTCTCAAACACAGGTGTTCAGTGTATTGTGGAGTCATTCAGTTCAGCATGTACAGAAAGAAGGCATGAATTGGTGCAGTATAACCAAGCAAGCCTCAGCTAGAGTGCAAAGATCATTTTCTAGCTGATGCCATTCAGTATTTCAGCTGGAATTCTTTTTCCACACTTTGATAAACAAGGCTATATGACTTTATTAAATACTAATTGAGCTGTATATTAAACTAACACATAAGAAATCTGTATTTTTAAATAATTAAGTATAGGAGTTAATGGCTTTTATATAAGCTCCTTTCCTAAACAACATTTATTGCAGCGAAAATCACAAAATTATACAGATATTAATGTATTTCAAATTTTAAACTGATTGAAGTTTAGTAGTAGAAATTAAAGTCATTGTAATAATAATCTGCCCTGAATACTTCATGGAAATCTGAGGCATTTACTAACTGCAAGCCCTGTATGTAAGGAAGGAAGTTAATGTAGCTATAAAAAATATTAATGTGACTTACAACAGAGGCTGCCTCATAAAACAGTAAATCAAATTAAAAACAAAATGTAAAAAAGAAAAAAGTGGCTCATTAAATTGAATAGTTTGCTGTGAGGAATAGGGAGGACATCTGTTTATGCCTGTGTACAACATAATTTTATTTTCTGCTTTTCTGTGTGATTTGGTTTTTTTTTTTAATTTAAAACTATCACTGCTGTACAAGGTCCATTTCCAACAAAAAGCCACCACCTTTGTGATAGATTTGCATGTATGATCATGCCTGTGACTTTTGTCATCAAAAAGCAACAGAATTGAAAATAACCTGGTAACAATATACACATGAAACTGTTGAGAATATTTAAAAAAATACATCTTTTTCTTCACCTGATACTATTGCAGCCTCAAGCTTCTAAGCAATTGCTTTCTCTCTTCAGAAAATATTGAATTTCTAATACAATTTGACACCATTATAGAATGCTGACATCTGATTACCTCAATAGAAATGCAAAAGGTGCTTCTAGAGGTTGCCCTTGTACGCAGTACTCTCCTTTACTGATAGGAAATATGGTAATGCTGGAGCAAAGGAAAAGCTGCAATAGCTCAGTCATCTTTATACATCAACAACTACAAAAATAAAGGACTGAGTGTCACAATACAAGGGGGTTTTTTTCTTCCCTCTCGCTACTTCATTCGCCTCATGTATTCTCCATGTTTCTAAGCATCTAATGTATTAATTTATATAAATTACAGATCAGTAAGACCATTTGCATTTTGAAATTAAGAAAGCAGTTCTCATTCGGCCACGTTTTTTAATTCCATGCCTGTTCCATATCTCAGCCTTCTCTTGTGAACAGCTGTGTGCTAGGGGCTAAACTTTCACCAACAAAATGCAAATGCCCTGGAATGTCTGCCCTGGTCCCATCATTCCAAACTGAGCATCACTACACTTACACACCTTCCTGCTGGGAAATAAGCAACATGCTTTCCTGCTGACAAGTGCATATTTGCCCATTTTATGTTTTGCAAAGTATTCACTTCACCAAAAGCAAACCCAAACAAACACACCCTGTGCTCAAAGATAGCGGCTGCAAGGTTTATCATCATTTTAGCTCCCCACTAGCACTAGAACACTCTGGTCGCCATGATTCAGCACCTAACAATACACACTGACACCAACAAGGGTTCTCACTTCTTGCCATAGATTTGTCTCCTATTACACAAGGATTAAACCAACAGGTCCTGTGAAGTCTCTGCAAATGAGATGATCTCTCCTTCTTCAGCAGCCTTTTTGTCTGCTTTGACAATATAGCAGTGATATGGTCTTAACTACAAAGAATTTTTTTAATCCTAAAACTTGTCAGCAGGAAACAAGAGTTTTACCTCAGAATGCACAGTGGATATTCAGCAGCCCAGGTTTGTACTCTTTGGCAAGTTCATAATTTTACTGAGAGCAATCCAGGGCAGGATAGCAAGAGCAGCGGCCATATCTGATGTTCTGTGCAGCTTTCTCTTTAAATAAGGGTTGACCTTTTTCTTCCTTTTTTTAGCCAATAACAAATCCAGGAAATTGAAATGATTGCTAACTTCTAAGGCCTCATAATACTCAAAAATACATCTGAAAAACTGTGGAGTGGCTCAGCCCACGTCCACTCTATAACTTTTCCAAATCACAGTGAAAACTCAAACTTGACAGTCTATTATCTCTAGAACTTGTCTTACAGGTTGTGTAGGAAGCTACTTCACAAGCCATATGATCACAATTAAACTGTATTTGAACAGAATATGCTTTAAATGAGGGTACTTCCCTCCAAGAATTTTTCTGCTACACTTCTGAATTTGCTACTTTCCTATTCAACTTCCTACATATACTCTTTACAGGATGTGGTGCAAATCAAAAAATTAATAGGTTTGGGTTTTTTGGTGGTTTGCTGTGTTGTTTTTTTTTTTAACCTCAAACCAAGCTGCTGATAATTAAATGTACGTTTGGTGTCACTTTTATAAACCCAAATTCTGCTGAACCAGCTGCACTAGTCTAAGCTGTAAACCTCACATTTTCAGTTGCAATTACTGTTGCACACAATATCTTCAATGTTATTAAGGCTTCTGTGAGTGGTGTGAGAGCCCAATCATAACATTAATAGTATGCCTTATAGGTTACAAACACCAAAGCATCAGCTCACAATCTACTGGATTTGCCCTAAGAAGTGGTGAATTTAAATCTTGCACAAAGAACTTTCAACTCTAAGAAATTCTTTAATCATCTTGATTTAAGAGGATTACGACATGGGTCTGTTGTAATATGAATGGCATGCTGGTGAAATTCTCAGTGTATTAAAAAAATAAATTCAAAGTCAATACACAGCTAGCCCAACTAAACTCAGCTGGAAGATTAGGTTAAGCCTTAAATACACTATGTGCATAATTCTTCAGATTTAAAGACCCAGGAAACAATCACCTTCAAACAGTCTAGCACTCAAAAGGGAGAAGAATCCACACAACTGCTAAATTGGCAGGGAAAAGCACAGCAAAGAATACAGGATACACTCTCTACTATGAAAATTTTCCTTTTATCTATTTCCATACACCCCAAAATGTGCATGTGTAAACTCACTGTGCAGTTTATTGGTTTCAGATTAAAATTAATTAATTCCTTATCAATGACAGCCAAATGCAGACAATTAAAATGCCAAGTCTTTTTCACTGTCCATCAGGAAAAAATAAAATAAAATAATAATTAAAGTAAAATAAAATTCCTAATATGGTGATAAATGCTTCCCTTATCAAATCCAAAGCCTTTGAATTTGAAGGAGTTTTTGGAATAAATTTTCAAAGCCAACTGGGGAGCTGCAATGAGCCTTCAGAATAGACAGTGAAGCTGTACTGATCAAAACAGTACTTGGGAGCCATCATTTATCACTGTGTTCCTGGAGCTGGCTTCTAGTTTTCCATCAAAAATATATCTCCCTTTCAGAATAAGACTCCTCATTCTAAAATGAACCTGAAAATGTCACAATTCAAGGCAGCAAGGCGGCAATTACACACATGATACATCCAATATTTTAGCAGCTGGTCTAAACCAGATTTCTAATTTCACTGTCAACTCAGAGAAGGGGCATAAACCAACTCTATTAATATCTTTCGAGGTATTCTCATCATCAGGCCCACTAGTCACAAAATCACTGCAGGAGTCCATCTCATCCAGAGACAAGGTGACAAACCAGGACAGAGCGAGGGAGATTCTTTGTTGACAGGGAGACTTTTCAGAGCACTAAAAGCATACACATGAGGAGAAGAGGAAGAGCTTGCACAGCCTGCATTCTGCCCTTTCAAGCTGGACACGATGTTAATGCGGTCTTCAGTATAGAAAGAATTACTGAAAACAACAGGTGAAGCAGTGGCCCCAGAAAAGGGAATGTACCCTTTGGCTACCCTTTGGATCCTAACACATTGTCCCAGCAGCATAAGCTCCTTCCACACCCAAAGGGGAGCATGATGGCTCCTCAGCATTCAGGTAAATAAAGCATATAAGCACAGGATAAATACAAGTATGCACATAGCAAGTCTGGCTGCCAGAGTAAGCCATGGCCACTTATCTGTGTCTGAAACCCAGAGGCTCGGTATCTTTAAACATTAACTTAAATGAAGCTTGTTTTGTTAAAAATGAAACAACAGCTCTTTAGCTTTTATCAAGATTTGTCCAGTTTGCCTGTTGGCCTTCTTTCCTTTTAACTATATTAAAGATTCTTGTTCCACAGTTGTAGCACAGCATTCACGTTGACTTGTAATGAATACTTAAAATGCTTAAAATGTAAAAAATCCCAATATTCTTTGCTCTGTTGAGTTCTCAACACACTTCTATTACTTTAATACTAAGTATGCTACAATTGTGCAGATTATGCTTAAAGGCTGCATGGCAATGACGAGAACAAATTATGAAATAAATTAAGCATGTGAGATATTAAATAAAGGAAAGAAGAAAGCAGAATTGTCTTTATGGTATCAAAATGACCAGGTAAAACAACAATTAAAAGAATCCAAGGGAAAGGCAAAAACCTTGGAGAAAAAAAATTTAGAATTGACATTAACACTCCCCAGTCCTCCAGTTGTTAGAAAAATCCAAAAATTAATACTATCACCTGAGGATTGAAGTGGTGGTGTTTGGGAAAACCCTGATGAAAATGCTGATGAGAGAGAATGGGACTCCAATGAAATGACTGAACCTCTAGCTCCTAGAAAGGAAGAGGTTCCAGAATTAAAAAAGATATCCATAATTAAGACTGAAGTGTTCAAAGGACCTCAAGGAGGTCAGAGGAGAAACATGGTCAGAACTACTCCCTGAGACCCATTGCAAGTGGCAAATCTACAGGAAAAATATGGATGAAAACCAGGGTAGTATTTGTGGAGAGTGAGTCTCTCAGGGGAGGTAGAATACTGCTGGATGGAAGTGAAGCTGATGGATACTGAGGGCCGGGAGTCTTGGTAAATTTGGACCTGAGCCTATCAATCAACCCAACTCAATAATCAGCAGGGTTGCATATTGGGCAGGAGGAATAGAGGTTACAGAAAGAGGAGAACCAGCTTCCATACCCGTGTGGTCATCTAATGAGATATCCACCACTGTTACAAGTGCAACTTGCCTACAAGCAATGCATGGACACTTTAACGGAGACATCCCAATCGCCCCAGAAGCCAATCCTAATATATTAAGGCCTCTATTGAAAGAAGCCCTGATAACATTAAAATGTTTTCAGTGGGGTGATAAGACAAAATTAGAGGAGATGTAAAGCATAATGAAGCATTACAAGATCCCCAAGCCCCAAGATGATCTATCCTCTTGGGCAAGACTCTTTCATGACATAGTAAACCAAGCAAGGGAAATGGGCGGGGAAACCCATGCCAGAGAACAAACTTGGGCCTTTGAGAAGAGCCCAAAAAATTGAAGTGTGAGAATTCCTGAGTGCCAGGGGAGGACTGTTAAACATACCCTGTCTGAGATAAAAGAAAGATCAAAACACCCTGCAACACAATGCGCTGTGCAGGATGGCAGTAGCTTTAGGTACTCCCCATGCAGCTCTCAGGGGACAATAGCAGACTTAGTGAAAATAGTGCAAGGGGGAACACACAAAAACCAAAAAGCCTTCACAGAAAAAACATACTTGCAACCCTTTGAGGAGAGGAAGAGACAAAAGAAAAAAACTTACTAAGTGCTCAGAGAACTTTGGGCTTTATCACCTGGTGCATTATGACCCATCAATGGGCTGATAAGGCCAAGACCCATATTTACTTACCAGTAGGACCTAGGAAAAAACCTTTGAAATGTGTAATTGATAGAGGAGCCCAATTTTCACTAAACACCCCAATGGATGCTGAGAATTTAGACATAAGTTTTAAAAGAAAAAGGGGCCACCTACCAGAATTTAATGGACAAAGTATTATATGTTATACTGCCAAAGTCTGTTTATGGTTTCCTGGGGAAAAGACAATGGACCTCACACACCTTTTCAATCACAGAGCATGAAGAAAATATTTTAGGACACAATATCCTTAAAGGAGATGTTTGGCAATTGTCTGATGGAAATGTATGGTCATTCAGGCCCACAAAAAAGTTTTCTGAAGAGAATGAGAAAATTAATTCAACATCTAATAAGCATGTACTGACAGGAGTGTAAGTGGTATCTGTACTGTTAGCTGTCACTAAAAGCAGGTATGCTAATGCCAAAGCTACTATTCCAGGACTCTATAATCGCTTTTCCAGCCTTCCTGTTCCAGATTATATACAAAGTGACAATGCATCACAGTTGACCAGCATGATGGTACAAGACTGGGCCAGAAAGAAGGGTATCAAATGAACTTTTCATACACCTAATTATCCCCAAGCAAACAGGATGGTGGAACGTGCTGACAGTTTGTTGAAACGCTACCTTACACTTTATGAATCTAGATGAGATAAAAGGTTACCCTCTGTATGACATGAGATAGATAAATAATGAGGACCAATAGGTAGTCCTATGTCAAAGGCTTTCTTGAGTCCTTGACTCAGGTCCAAATGATAAAACTGAAGCCTTTCAGGACAGTTTAAAGGTGGGCAATCCAGTTACGGTTAAATTACTGCAAGTTGGAATTTTATCTATGACTCTAATGGTTAGGATGCCTCCACTAGTTTGGGTGCCTTTTGATTCTAACGGCCACCAACACAGAATCACTTCCAGATGGATTAGTACCTGGTGCAGTCATGCATCAGGTAGAAGTCCTGTGAAATCTTATGAACGATACAGCCAAAACAAAACCACAAAACGCAGACCATCCCTGTCTGTCTCACTATGAACCTAAAGGACTGCAAATTGAAAGATTAAAAAACAGTCTTAACTCCTTGTTATATAGAAGCTGACTGCATCCTAGAGTGCGAAGGGTGTCTAGCATATGGCCCCTGATTGCCCTATATTCCAATAGCCCCATGGGTGAAAAATATTCAGCTAGTGAGAATTAAAGAAACAAACTTGACAGCAAAAGAGGCTACCAAGTCACAAGATAGTATGTCTTTGGCAGTCAGTTTAACATCATCATGAATCACACAGCAGTCCAGTTATTTTGAATAATAAAGGACAAATACAGAATAATGGTGTAATGCTGAATTCTGCAACCCTAGCTTTCTGTCAAGGGCAGTCTTTGACACTGAGGGTTGTCTGGGCAAGAGGATACTCACATTGCAGCACAGCTCACAGCTCCTTCAGCCTGCCTGGCCTGTGCTTCAGGTCACTCCATCCTGAGGTGTGACCAGAACAGAATGCACAAAAGAAAGCAAGTTTGTAAGATGTGACCGTTCAGTGTCAGTGTGGTACATTTTCTTTTAACTACTTCACTACAAACTACCTAAGTTTTGACTACAGTGGAGCTCCTGCACAGGCTCAGAAGTGAGTGAAAAGACCTCCACTTTAATTTTTTAAGAGTTAGACTCATAGAATTGTTAAGGCTGAAAAAGACCTTTAAGATCATCAAGTCCAGTTCTCAACCCAGCATTACCACTATGTTCACCATTAAACCATGTCCTCAAGTGCCATATCTGTACCTTTTTGAGCACTTCCAGGCATGGCGACTCCACCACCTCCCTGGGCAGCCTGTTCCAATGCTTTACAATCCCCTCAGTGAAGAAATTTTTCCTAATATTCAACCTAAGCCTCCCCTAGCATAACCTGAGGCTATTTCCTTTCATCCTGTTACTTGTTACCTGGAAGAAGAGACTGAACCCCACCTGGCTACAACTGCCCATTCCCACTTTTACTGGCAGGTCTTTATATATAGAGGAAAAAATAGAGGATCACAGAAAGAACAAAGAGCTTCTCCGAACACAGACTTGAGCTCAAATAGAGAATCTGCTGCCTTGCCTCCAACAGTTTCTCCCAGTTAGACAAGACTCACAAAGTACAGAAAAGCTGAAGTGAGAAGCAGTCACTTCTTCAATAAACTTAGTAGCTTTCCAACCATTCTGTCAGCAGGTGGAGCAGCAATAGCATTAAATACAGAGAGGTAAATATTTCCTTATACGTGTCTGCTATCTACCAGAGTACAATTTGACTCTTAGTCACTGCCTGCTGAAAGGACAGAGGAAAAACCTGCTTCTTCTAGAACTTTTCCCTCCATTGGGAAATAAAAGAAGGCAACTGGAAATATCTGATAACCTAATGCAATTTTGACAAAGGCAAAGAACAAACTTCTCTCACCTCAGCAAGAGGGGGCTGTTTTCTTCCAGGAAACATATATAGAAACTTTACTTACAAAAATCCTCAAGCCCAAGAAACCAGCATATAGATGATCATCCTAATGGCACTATACCTATCAGAAAAAGTTACATGCCTCGGCTATTCTTAATGTAGGAGGTCTGACTTAGTTCTGTCTAGTCACACATCGAGGTTCAGAGCAGTTCAGGACTCTGCACAGGCCACTAGATCAGAACATGTGGATTTTGAGCTCATATATATTTCCAAACAGAAGCCAACTCACCTGTTAAAAAAAACACACAAAAATTTTTAACACCCCAAACCAAACATAAAAAAGAAAACAACGGTTGTAGATATCCAGGGTGGACAACAGCCTAAACGTAAAAGTCTTTCCCTGCATTCTATGCATCTTACATAATGATTCTGAGCCTTTAAAAATGGTAAGCTAAGCATGCAAAGCCTTCTCTGAGAGGTCAGCTCTGGTAGTTTCTTCCTTCTGTATTTTTAGCATGCACCACTCAGTCTGTAAAAACTGGGGATACACCATGATGATTTCAAGGAGATGAATATATTCGGTCATTTCACAAGTTATAAAGGAATAATGATTTCAGTCACATTCATTATAATATAATCATCCTTCTTCAGTAAGAAACAAAACTTGACCAAAAAGGAGTTGGCTAAAATTATGTCCACTTACCAGCTTTGATTTTAATTTGATTGTACTAGATAGAATGGTATTTAAATCAAGACTAAAACCTGAAATTCAACAAGCTAACTCTTGCAAAAATAATTATATTACAAAAGACTATAGTTCACTGATCTTTTAAAACTCAACTTTACAAATATGCTTCTGAATCAAAGTAAGTTTACAGCTCATGATTCTAGACAGAGATATAAAACTGTGCTGTTGGATGACATACTGAAGTTTTAGACCACAAATTGTTATTGTACACTAGATTATTAACACTTAGATGACAATGACAGGAAATTTCAGGAATGTAGTGGTTATGCACAGGTGCATTTCCTAAGCACAAAGAACTTTGGCAATTCCAGTTAGCCAGAGTAAAGCCAGTAGTCAGGACAAATCAAGAACTATTCAAGCATATTATTCTACTATTTCACTGTTTTAACTGAAGACCAAAAGTCACTATGCTACAATAGTGTTTATCTCAGTACTGACCATTATCTTGCAGGACTCCTGTGGAAGCTGTTACCGTCTGTTTTACTTTTATAGAGTTGCTAGAAAAGTGTCCTCTGGACACAGAATTCTCTGGATTCTGGCTTTTTTTGTCTTTCCTTTTGGGAAGCTGAGGTGAGGAGCTGTTTTCTCCCTGGTCACTGGATCCAATGGTAGATTTAGATTGCCGATCATTTCCCTGAAAAGAAGAGTATGTAATTATCAGTGATGCAAATTACGAAGCTTATTTTTTAATTTCATTACGGACTCGTATCAGGTGTTAAAGAAGCATATTAATTTACAATCAGTGCAGTTAAGTTGTATCTTAAATTATCCAGAAGAGTATAACTATCTTACCAACTTACTGTATGATCTGACTGATTAAATTCTCAACAGCTTCCAGGAGAAAAATCACATATTTATTATAAGATAATAATGCTTCATTTAATGAAAAGAATGGCTAGATGAATCTATGCATGCATGCTTATTATATACACCTAGATCTCATCCATATGTGTGGAAAGTCACAAGAAGTAACATGTTACTACAACTTGTTAATAAATCACTGTCTGTGTAAATGAGACGTGCATTATTCTAAGTGTCAGAGGCTAGGGAAGAATGACAGTCTTCATGTGGCAGTAACACTGACAAACAGACACTAAGAAATGGGTGTGTGCACACATCACCTCTGAATCACCTTCAAGGACATCAGCCAGCTCTCCTGCTTGCTCTGTGGTCTATCTAGCAACAGAACCAGAAACCGGGTTCTTATTTTTACAAGTTTGGTGTATATATGATCCTGGGTGTACTGGCCAGGGATCTTGTTATTTATATATATTTTTCATCGGTCTAAATCTGTCCACAATTAACACTGGAAAAGAATGAACCATATATAGCAGCCCTTGAAGGAGCTGTTTGTATTGTTTTAGGCTTGTAAAAACTTTACCAACTGAACACCCTCATCATTGCCTCTCAGTAGTTTCCTTCTAATCCAGTTTTGTCAGAACACTTCATATGACAACAAAACTCTCAAGCAGGTAGGGCATAAAACCATATCAGTATCTGGAACCGTTCACCTTATCACAGACTTAGCTGAATCATGAAAGATTAACATATTTTGCTTCATTGCTTCACTTAGTGTAGCTGCATGAGCAATCCACGCCATTTTAGAAATTGTGCACCAGAAAGGCCTTTCATTCTGCAAAGGTCATGGGCAATTCTTTTCACCTCACTGCTCGAGTTAAAAGGTAAGAGTATATAGAATTAAAATCTTTCCGAAAAATAAGTCTTGAACAAAATTCCACATCTCTTTTAAAATCCTGCACATCAGGATCAATCATTACATCTTTATGTGCTTCTTCTAGTTTTCACATAATCAGCAGAAATCAGTTCTGTTAAAAATATCTTCCTTAAATACCATCTTGCTTTTACCATCTAATCTACCAATACCATCAAATCTACCACTTATCTTTTCCCTATAAAGAGAAATTAGTGCACAGCAATATTTCAATCTCTTCTAATTTAAACTGGATACTGTTACTCCTAAGCAATATTATTAAAGAAGTGTAGATATCGACTTGAAGCAAACAATTGCATGATTCATACTAGTTCAAGGGTTGTATTAGATAATTAAGAGTACTAGTACATATTCTTCCTTCCATAAATTTTGACACTTGTTATCAAGTGTCAATCCCAATGCAAAAAAAGTGAATAACAAATAAATTCCTGTACATGTTGTTAAGCAATAGTAGAAGAGGCAAGAAGTTAGAACTGTTAATGAGTTATTTTTACAAATGCAAAGTACACTTTTTAAAAAAAAAAACCCGTTAAAAGTATGTCTTTTACCGAGGTTTTATCTTCTACTGAATTTCAATAGAATGAAACAGAAACTTGTATATTTTATTGCTTATTTCTTTTTAGTGGCTCCACAGATTTTTTTTTTGTTTTGTAAACTGTAAATGGACATGATCAACTACCACAATTACAATGACAGACTGTGAATCCCATTCCCCGTTGTCTTCTACTTGTACACTAAACTGCACTTGTGGAGAACTGGTGCAAACAGATACTTATATTCTTGGCACCACTTTAAATCCACAGAGGACTCTTGTTGTAGCAAGGTGGGGTTCAGCCTCTTCTCCCAGTCAACTAGCAACAGGACAAGAGGAAACAGCCTCAGGCTGTGCCAGGGGAGGTTCAGGTTGGACATCAGGAAGAATTTCTTCACTGAAAGGGTGATTAGCATTGGAACAGGCTGCCCAGGGAATTGGTGGAGCTACCATTCCTGGAAGTGCTTAAGAAACAACTGGACGTGGCACTTTGTGCTATGGTTTAGTTGACGGGGTGGTGATTGGTCAGAGATTGAACTCGATGACCTTGGAGGTCTTTTCCAACCTTAAGGATTCTATGACTCATTTTGTACACATATAAGCAGCTATACAGGATACAAAGCAGTGAATAATAAAGCTCTGTTATTTAGTGGCTACCTAGGACAAAACACATCAGATTAGAAACTGGTTTAGGGCCCTTTTCAGACTCAGCATGCAGAAATAGCATTTTCTGCAAGATGTCTTGTAAAAGGTTCTGTGTTTTTTCTTTAGGTGTATAATTGGAATAAATAAATAAATACACAAATATATATCATTGGGTTTATAGGCAAGACCTCCAGGCAGCAGCTGATCTTTGCTATGGAAGCCCTTATGAAAAAACAAAGCAGCCATTATCAGAACAATATTTTCTCAGATTTCTTCTGTCTAATTGCTACTGAAAATAGCTACAGATTCATCAAGCTTTAATAACCATGCCACCAGGTGGCTGTGGATTTTTCTCTTCAGATTTAATTAAAACCCAAAGGACAGGGACTTTCCATCTGCCAGAATTCAGCTGAATTAGAAACTTGATACTTACACTGCCCTTAGACTTTCGAGATCCCACAATCGGAGGTAGTACAGAGGTTTTGGAACTGCAGAAACAAGCCATATCTTAGAATTGTGTACACTATCACTATCACAGACACTATGTATCTATAATCAAGGCAGATAACACCAACAGAGGTAATTGGTTTTTTCATTGTGTGTTTTCACTAAGAATCACTCATTCCTGTTTACTAGACTATATTTAAATGCATAATCATTAACTTATTCAAACAAGTGTATTACCCCACCGTGCATATTTTATACACCAAAAATTCGCAGAGCAGTATTCAGCGAATTACTATGTGGCTGCTTCTTAGAACTAGTATAATGAAAATTTCATTTCAACAAAATTTCAACAAAACTATTTACATTAATTGATCAACACAGCTTTTCACCATCCTGAAATTCATTAGTTGAGAATGCTGTTTCCCAAAATACTTCATTATTCACATTGTCTACAGTTGCTTGCTAACAAAAGTAATATAAATTCCATTCCAGTTTATATGCAGAATTTGGGCAAATTCTCTAAACTACACCAATTTGTGGGACACATTTCCATTTCTTTCCATTTATTTCAATGAAATGGTTCCAAATTTTTATGCTTTCCAAAGATATGAAAAGCACAAGTTTCTCTTTAAAGACACGCATTTTAGGACTCTATTATGTGATTGTTCCAGCCTACAAAAAATAGACCCAAACATAAAGCAGTCTTAAGGCATATATAACCCACAAAACATTACTAAGCAATAGTAGACCTAAACTGCTGTAGTTGCACCTAATCTCATTCAGCTGTACATATTGTATCCCAGGAAAAAAAAAATAGGGTTATTTTGACTTGGATTAACTTTTCTATGAAATTAATTTTTTGATACATGATCAAGGGAATGCTTATGAGATAAATTGGTCTTCTGAATTTCCATTTTCGCTTTTTTCTTATCTCAAGTTTCTCAGAAGCTGCCAATAAATTTTTTGCATCCATACTAACTCATCCATCAGTCTCAGAACAACGATTTTGTACTTTACTGGTGGCACTTTGTAAACAAATTGACACGCACAAACACATGAGAAGTGTATCACACACCTTTAGAACTTACCCCTGTGGCCTTCTCGCTGTAGATTTAGACAGCAGATCACCATACGGCAACTTCTTAAACTTTTCTCTACCCACTGCAACATAAATTTGCCCATTCTCCAAGTCTGATCCATCCTGAACAAGTTTTCCATCTACAGTGTAAAGTCTGAAAAATACAAAAATGTTTAATATAATAAACCTTAACATTCAGTTAGGTGTATTAAGAGCATTGAAAGCTATGTTAATCTAAACTCACTAAATCTATGTTGAATTTCCAGATATGAAACCAAATAAAGTACAGTGGACGCCATACAATGATCAGTACCTACATTTAAAAAAAATCCCAGCCAAACAACCAACTAAACAAAAACAAATAAACAAACCCCAAGGAAAAACAGTGTAAAATAATGACTTAAATCACAGTTTATATAAAACTAATGAAGTATGAAGTGCTATGATAGATTAAATACTCTCATAATTTCTAAAAAATAAATAAATTATTTTGTACTTATAAGGTCTTCAATACTTTTTCCTTGATATCTTGGAAGAGATCTATTCTGTGAATTCCTGACCCCTACCAAATTCCACCTTCCATCTGTGCTCAGGGACCTATGCAGTAACCTGGGAAGAGCAGGGCATTCATGACAGAAAACCCAGCATCTGTCTACCTAACACAGACCAAGTTAATAATATTGCACTTACATTGTTATATTGTGTCGATCAGAAGGTGGGAACCTATTGAGGTAAGACTGGGAGTAGCAGGAAATACAGCACTACATTAGAACAAGAAGCCATGTATCTTGGGCACCTACCAATAATTATTATGTCTATTATGCCAAGTAGATTTTTACCACATTGACTTCTGTTTGAGAAGAAAGAAATGCATCAGGGACTGGGTGGGTGACTGGGTGGGGGGTGTCAACACATTATTTACTTCATTGTCAACTTTATGATTTCATTTAAGGACAGTTCAATAATAAAATAGCTCTTTCCTGTGAAGCATATTCCAAAACCCAACAATATTTACATTTAACTTAAAAGTCAGCAATAACAACTTTCATTTAAGTCTTAAATGCATGAATGTTGAATGGCTATCTTAACTGCTTTTCTAGAAAGCTTCTGCAGGAGCTACTGTATGTGTTAGTCATAAATTTCAACACAAGGCAAGGAGATGTAAAATGATATATATATACACCTATACAAAGAACATTTTGGGAAGAATATCAAGAGGCTACCTCGAGTACACCCCTGACTTTATAACGTGTAAAAACGTTCAGTTTAATAGAGAAAGAGCTTTTTAAGTTGATACATATAGTGGCATAACCTTGAATAAACACAGAAAAAAACCCATGCACTTTATAGAACCAGGAATCACAGAACATCTGAGGTAGAACAAGACCTCTGGGGACCACCAAGTCCAACCACCCCATGCAGAGCAAGAGCAACTAGAGTAAGTTGCTCAGGACTGTCTCCAGGTATGTTTCGAACACGTGCAAGGATGGACACTGCACAGCCTCTTCGGGCAACACGTTCCAGTATTAATGACCCTTACTGTAAATTTCTTTTTTCTTCTGTTCAAGCGGAATTTCCTGTTTTTCAGTTTGTGCCCATTGCCTCTTTTTCTGCCACTGGGCATCACTGAGAAGAGCCTGGCTCTGATTTCTTTGCATATTCCCACCATGTGTATGTATACACACTTAAAAGATCCCCCGAGCCTTCTCTTCCTCAGGCTGCAGAGTCCCAGCTCTGCTCACGTGACAAGTATCTTCAAGCCCTTTTTCTCTGTTGTCCTTTGTTGCCCTTGCTCCAGCCTTTCTTCGTCCATGTCTTTCTTATATAACCCTCATGAAAGTACCTTAATTTTTTATGTTTCTCCTGCAGTATGGGAACGCCTTGGGTTTCTAAGTGCAAAGACTGAAAATTTTGAAAGGTGAAATTGCAGATTTATAAAATCTTGATCACATTGCTGTTTCCTTGCAAAGGGGTATGCTAACCCTGGAGCATCCCATTTGTATTACTCATATTTACTTTACAGTGCAAACATTTCACCAGCACGCCAGCAATTCAAACAGCAATTTATGTTTTACCACCATAGAGTCAACATCAGTTACACACAAACAATGAAAATAAAACAAGCAATCGGAAAATCAGCAGGAAGACTGTTTCTGAATTAATCTCACCGTGTTCTGCTAGACTGCACTTTGCTTTGGGAACTTGGGGGAAAAAACAGCAAATCAGTGTACCGCAGTTTAAGAATTGTTTATATATTTGTATGGTGCTGCAGATATAGAGGGGTACATACAAACACAACTGTGTTTGTTTCTGATCTTTCATTTTGCTTGTGTTCTAATGTTATATTTAAAGCACAAAAGTTGTTTGTTTAATATAACTCACAAAAATGTTACAGATTAGCTGGCAATCTCTAGTTGTATTTTTCACTGTGAAAATAATAATCACAATAGCGAAATCAAACATAATCAGTCTCTGAAGATAAAAGTGAAATCAAAAATACATTTTTAAAAAATGGATCTTCAAACAAACAAATAACTATTGACTTAACAAGCATACACAAGTTTTGTGACACTAATTTCTGAAGCCTTCTACCCACCCACTTGGCCACAACCATTCACAGACCAGCTGGGTTCTCTCTGGCTTGTATCACATAACAAAAATGTCCTTGTGGTCACTTCTTCTGAGGATGACCTAGGTTCGTCTTGTGAGATGTCAGCGGACATCCATTTTTCCTCCTGAATCCAAGCTAAAAAGTGACAGCCAAAACAAACCAAGCCTACAGGCTGACAAATGAGACAGCAAAGACACCACTTCTGGGAAAATAACCCCAAATTCCCAGTTGCCGACGCACCTGGTACCTGCCCATCAGGTTGCTGATCGGCAGCAGAAGTATCCCATCGCCTTCAACAATCTGGCAAGCAGAAAAGCTGCTTTCTCACCATCTGCTCTCTCATATTTCTTGCTTACATCCCTATTCTGATACTGAGGTTGATCAATAATTTATTTTTTAAAGCCACATGTAAAACTCTGTAGGACCCGGCAGCTTTTTACATCTTTTAATAACACGGTAAAGAAAAAAATGCCATATACAAAATGCAGGTTCTCATAAGTCCACTTATCCTTCTTTAATGAGAAATTATATCTTCCCAGCATCAGTGGTCTTACAAGATCTCCCCTGATGCTAACCCAGTTTCAGCAAACCCCAGCAATTAATGTGTAACTTATTAGAGAACAGCAATCACTTTAGTAAAGTATTTAATATGTATTTCTAGTATTTTAAGGAAAAGACAATGAACACTGAGTTAATACAAAACCAGCAAGGGGAAAACATTAAATAATTAAAAACGTCATATACATTATCTTATTTTTAAAGGATTAAAGCTGAGCACTGAAAGGAACTTCTCAAAAGGAATCCTAGTTATATACTCAATGCTTTCATGTACAACATTCAGTTTCACCAGTGATACCAAGTAATGAGAATAAAATGCAAAAGATTTTTAAATCGCTAAATCACCTTAGAGCAGAAAGAATTGGTATGTTGTAAATGGCTTTTGTTCACTTCACTTCTGAGTTACACTAGCTGAGAATCAGATCCACAAAGCTGCAACATATGCAGGTTTATTTTACTGCAAGTAAAAGTGCTAAGTAGCCAGCTAATAGGAACGAAGAAACGTAGGGCTGAGAGGAAAAACCAGATGAGAGCTAATAGTCAACAGACAGCATTACCGTCATCTTCTCTCATCTGTGTCAGCTCTGGGAAAGCAATCGGAAGAACTGAAAGAAGAACTGAACTTCTATCTTCACTGATTTGAGAAAGATTTTGCAAGCTTGGCCTCAGACATTGCATAGGCTGTGAAGAATGATTTTCCACAAAAGGCCCTTTCCCACCTGATGCAGAGATTTCTGAAATGTGCTCTGCATGGGGCAACACTGGAATGTCAGTAATTTGCTTGCACGCACCTTGACAGCCCACTTACACTGCAATGCTTCTCATGGACATCACATACATCATTCTGCTCTAAAACTTGTAACAACTGCCAATAGGCAATTTATTTTACATTGTAAAAGCCTTAAGGGACTGAAACTTAGCTATTCAAGAGGTCACCTCCTATTGCTCGGATACCACAACAACTCAGACCAGCTGAGATACTGGAACTGGCAAATCCCAACTACAACTTTGGCCTTGGCTTTTTTTCAGAGGCCGAGATTGCTGAATATAAAGTATATCCTAGTCTTAGCCCAGGTATACAAACCCCAAAGAATCTATAATATTTTCCTTGAAATTGTTTGCTCCAATGAATTTAAAGAACTATGAAAATTAAAAGGTAACACAGATCGCACGTATCTCATACTCCAAACAACTTCACCAACTTTACCATGTTCATTTATTTTATCATGACATGTAACTTGATTATTAGTACTGAATATATTGCATTATTATTGTATTATTACAGGCCTGATAACTAAATAATTAATTAATAACCACAAATTAAAAAATAGCAGTTGAATCAAATTGAGGTTACTCTTTTTTTAAATAGAAGTTGAAATGAAATCTGAAGGTTGCTTGGAGTCAATGTATTTCCACTTTGTGTCTTTTTGATGTATTTTAATTTTCTTACAGTGGAAATTCCCACAAAGTAGGAATGATCCATTATATCTATCTATGGAGTTCTAGAAACATATCCAAGCAAATCAAATCTTGCAAATATTCAGCTTCCTGATACCTGTGAACAGCTCCACTTCTGAGGGTAACTTTTCCTGTAACCATTTCAAGAATATGATCCCAGTGATTCAGTGTTTTCCTGGGAATGAGGAGGCGCACTGCTGGGCTAATGAGGTCTCCATTAGCGATTAGGCTGAAATAAAGCAAAGTAGAATAACTTGGAGGAGCATTTTAAACAAAGCTCATCTGAAGTGAACACATCACCACCACCACCACCACCACCAAAATGGCAGCTCACTAACGGAAAATTCTACTTACAAAATAGTGTAGGGCTCTTGGAGTGGCCTCCGAAACCGTGCTGACACAGTGATTCTACTGTGAGTAACTGGCTTGACCTGCAAGACCAAAAAAGAATTAGAAATTACTCAGTCTTCACACTGGGAAAAAGCCTGCCCTGAGCACCGTCAGCAAGTGGGACAGCGTGCCTGAAGAAAGAAGTTCTTGTCTTTAAAGCATGCACTTCATTCCATTCCAGCTTTACCTTCTACATAGCACACATAATTACTGCTGCAGGTTTATGTACGTGATGAATAACAAGCATAACACAGTGCTCCATGGCACAATATATGGTTTGCACTGAGAGGTCAGAATTGTATGGACATCTTTGACTGTCCTAGAGACCCAAAGAAATACTCATTCCCAAATGCTGTTCTTACTGTCTTAGTCTTAATTGCTTATAACCATGGTGCAGGCTATTAAACTATCTTCTCTTTTTAACAGCAAAAGCCATCGCTAGATCTCTCTGCTATTATAACAGGTACTTTTGGTCCTGTACAGGTCTTTACACCCAAATCCATCCCTAATTTATAAAGGTTGCTGAATACTCTGCTCATTTTAGGGCAATGACTTAAAAATGAGGTGAACTGCAGATTTTTAGCCCTCAGAATAATACACAGGCTACTTACTTCCCAGCATTATTCCCTGTACTTTTTTGAACAGACACTGCATTGAGATCAACATTGATGTCATTATACTGAACAGAGAGTTAAACTTAAAAGAAGGATAAACCCAAGCTCCAAAACCATTAGAAATATTTTTTTAGTTCTTATCATTAGCAAATCAAAAGAAGGCGTTAAACCCAGACAAACATTCAAAAGTTACAGTTCATGCATTAAGAAGTTGGGTACATTTTTAAAAAGAAATACCATAAAAGCTTACAGGACTAAATAGCCAGCATGTACAGAGAAATGCTTTCAAATAGGTGTACAAAGTTTATTTAAACTGGCAATGCTCCAGTCATCGTGTAAAGCAGCCTAATGACATGTGTTGCAGTTTTATCACACTCTGTGCTAACTTAACCAGTACCTCTCATTTAATTTATGGGAAATGGTCTGAACTCCAGTGCTTTTAGTCTGCTTGGATTTTCACACAAATTCATTTAGTACTGACAGGAGGGCTTTCCAGATCTTTTTCAAGTGTACACTGAAAAGAGAGGTGCTCAACCTACTAGATATTCCAAACTGGCTAAAAATTATTATTAAAATAATCAAATCTGACTTCTCACATAACTCACAGAGCCTCACATGGCAAATTCTGCACCAAGCACAGAAATTCTTAAGGTAAGATAGCAGTTTTAGGAGAAAAGGAACCCATAAAACAAAAGCAATATTGGTACTCCTTGGTGTACAAGCACTTCAAGTAAAATACAGCAACAGGTAAATCTATTGAACAAAATCTGTTCTCTGGTCAGTTATGTCCCAAAAATTTGAAATGAAAATTTACTGAGAAAAAGGAAAATATGCCTTAAGCTGCAACATCTGAAACATTTATATTGCTGCTGTCAGTCATTAAGGATTATTTTCTCAATGTAAGCAATCTAACAGAGAGCTTCAGAATAAGGTAACTTTCTAGAGGGTCTGCTACTGAAGGCTGAGACAATACTGATTTACTTCCGTAGCATCAGGTCCTAATATTTAGGCTCCAAATACAGGCTGCACCCAAAATAGGAGTTACTGCACCTTCGATGCCCTTGCACCTTTCTTTGTAGCTGGTAGGTGGCCAGGATAATCCCCTGTGAAGTATCCAATATATAAATAGTAAAGCTATACATCACTTTTTCTAAAAGTTGATTCCACATCCATTCCTGAGGCTCACTTATGCTGTTGATACCTATGCTTGATCTCTCCCACAGTCTCTCCAAAGAGCTCATCAAACTAAGTCCTCTGATGCAGTCTGCAACACTCAGGTTCCAATGCTCCACACGTTACTGGAACGAGCTAGAAAGTATCCACTAAGCATAAAGCAGGCTTTCAAGATAGTCCCAGGTGTGCCCAATTACTTAGTTGTTCCTGCATGCTGATGAAACAATTAATTTTGTTGTAGGCTCCTCAGGAGGCCATCATACGACTGCATGTAGCCCAGTCACCAGATCCCTGAGAAAACAACAACCTGACAGATGTTAACAGCTCATTTATTACTTGAAGGACTGTATTTCTGCCAATAATAGATACCGAGGCATCAACTTGCAAGTTTACCTTTTGGGTTGCTCTCTCAGGGTCATTGATATTTCTGGCAGTCTTCTGTGGCCTTACAAGTGCAGCCTGTTCTTAAACAAGTAAATCGCAGGGGACTGTGACATAGTACCAGCTGGGGCAGAGACTAAATATTTGCCTTTTCTACCTAAAAATGGCCTAAACCAGAACAAAAGATAAACTTGCATTGTTTTTCTAATCAATGTATTAACAAAATGAAAAGAATCTGTTAGCGCAATAATACATTCGATAAAGTGACACCACAAAAATCAGTGCATGGAAACACTAAGATGACTATGAGAATTTGGAATATTTGAATATTGTTCAGCCTGGAGAAGAGAAGGCTTTGGGGTGACCTAATTGTGGCCTTCCAGTACCTGAAGAGAGCCTACAAGGAAGACGAAGAGTGATTATTTACATGAGCCTGCAGTGACAGGACAAGGGGTAATGGATTCAGACTGGCAGGGGGTAGGTTTAGATTAGATATTAGGAAGAAATTTTAGACTGTAAGGGTGATGAGGCACGAGAACAAGATGCAGATGCCGCATCCCTGGCAGTGTTCAAGGCCAGGTTGGATGAGGCTCTGAGCAACCTGGTCTAGTGGAAGGTGTCCCTGTGCATGACAGGGGGGTTGGAACTAGATGATCTTCAAGGTGCCTCTCAGCCCAAGAGATTTTATGATTCTATGAAGTACTTGGCACAGTGCTTTGACAAGATTCTGTTTCCTTCTCTGAAGCCATACTTTATAAAAGTCACAATAAACTGTGATTAAAAAAAAAAAGGAAAAAAAAATCCCACTTCCATACAGCTTTCTTCTAATTAACCTGACTGTCCTATTCATAGAGTTTAGAATAACTTCTGTCTGACCAATGTTAAACTATTTATGATCATGAAAAGTAAGGCACATAACTTCAAAATACAGAAGTATACATTAACAAAAGACCAAGTGTTCAGCCACTTAGCCACTGTAAATCAATCTAGTTCCTTTGAGGTATATGGAGTTCCACTAAACCATAAATCCCAGCGGAAGACCTGGGCCAGGGTTTAATTAAAGAATACACAGTTCTGCTCCTATTATGTTTGTAGGAGGTACCATAGTGTTGCAGTGCCTGGAATAGCCTGACCCCTCTAGCATTGCAGAGTTACACATTAACAACGAAGTGGTCTTGGGTGAAAGTCTGTGCTTACATTAAGAGACCAGCATCACTAGCCCCCTAACCCCTTTATTTTCTTTTCATTTCACCAGCCTCATTCTCAGATGATGTAAATCAGAACTTTCCCATTTACGTCAGCAACTGTAAGCAGATCTACATTAATCAGGGGTCTGACCCCATTATGATTTTATCTTTAAATTTTGTACATTTTCAGTTTGTTTGAAAAGACCCATTCAAGGGCAGCTTCCATTTCCTACTAACAAATGTTGCCAACAATTCATAATTTCTGATGAGATACTTATCTGAGGTATTACACGACAACATACAGCAGCAACACAAAATATTCAGGGGAGGAAGGAGAAAGCATTGTATCCATCGAAACTCAGACGAAACTTTAAATAAGCTGGAGGCAATCAATCAAATGAGAACTTGCAAGGCAACAAGAGCTAACAGCTGGAAATACATCATGGGATCACAGGTACTCTAAACCAGCTAATTTTTATTTTTCTATTCTTAAAAAAAGTTATTGCACACAGAGCCTCATATTAACAGCAATATGGATTTCCCTTGCTTCAGAGAGGAGCTACCATCTATGAAATGACTTTGCAAAGCACCTTGCAGAGTCTGGGAAAAACAAAACAGCTAAACTCAACACAGGTTAGGTTCTGGGAGCGGGCATCAATCTATGGTGTTTGAGGACTCCGTAAACATTCAAATCTCAGAACACATTTTACAGAGTCTCTTGGAGCCCAGCTTTCATCTTTGGTCATAATACACTGGAGTTGAATTTGTGCTGCTGAATGTTAGGTCTGTCTGAGTGTTTCCTAACACCTCTTTGAAAATACAAAGACACACCACATGCACATCTAACTGAAACAAGGTAAAAAAAAATCCATGCCCCCACAGCTGATTTTTAACAACATTCTCTATATATTTTCCCTTATACAACATGCTAAACATAGCTATATGCTAAATATTTGCCAAATTTAACAAACACAGAAAAAATACTTAGCAAACACATACAAAACATTGGACAATCTATGGTAGGTACTTACATCTTCCATGGTTGACTGTTGGAAAAAAAAAACCAAAAACAAAGCTAAATGATCAGCAGCCAAACCATTACCTCAGGTATACTGTCGTATGTACACATACAGAAAATAGTTTCTGTAAGAAAACCACTTTGAATTAGTCTGTGCATATCCACACATGTATGCACGTACATGTGTGTGTATGCATACATATATACACCACTTTAATACAATTTTTATTAAAAAATTTATATTGTGTTTATGTTCAGCTGACCATGTGGAAATACGTTAGAACAATAAGTTTTCTAAAGCTATTACAGCACAGGAAACACCTATTTCATAGAAAAAACTTCTTTTAAAATGGGTATTTTTATACACATTGACAAAAGATGCAGAGTTAAACTTATTAAATAACTAAAATCATGCTACTCCTTTTCAGAGCACTATGGATGGGCTGGCTTTTGCAATCTTTCTAACTCCAAGAAGTGTTACATTGGGAAGAGAACTTTACATATATGGCATTAAAGGGAAGTCATCATTGAGAACAGCTCTTCATACAAGGACTGTGAGCAACACACACATTAGTTTGAAGTACACAGATAAAAAAATAATGGTTTTCACTTCTTTCTTCACACATGTTAACCAGTAAAAGGTAAGAAACATAAGCCCTATTATGGAGATGTATCAAAATTAAGTTTATTTGTTTTGGTTGGTGTGAACCTATTTGCTGATCCCCATTTTGCTTCTATGAATGCTGCATTATACTTTCCAACACTTACTATTAAAATATGGACTGGAAAGTGGGACAGACTCAGAAAATTACCCAACCTCCTGTTGGCTACTTGGGACTTGCAAGAGGCATGTGACACTTCACTGAGTCAATCCTTGTATATAAGAAAAGTATACAGTTCGTGAATTAGTATTTTAACTATCCTCTGAACATGCCAAGCTACATATTTAGTTTCTAAAAAGGTGACTTTTATTGACTTGAGAATACATTCAAATAGAAACGTGCCATTCTTATCTTTTCTTTTCCTTTCAGTGTACATGAAATACTTAAACACATGCTAAATACAGAGGTCTGGCAGGACTTTCACAGTTATCCATAGCTTGCCAGCTATTCATAGTTGAGAAATAGCATCACTATCTGATCTATTTCCTTTCCTTACCAGACGTGTCCCCCCATCAAAGGAGGGCATCTAAACAACTGCAGGATTTACAGGATTTAGAAAGCCACACTGGACAGCAACAAAACAACCGTCAGAAAACGAAATATTTCTGAACCAGATGCTCTGTGCTGGTTTGATTTGTATAGCTTTAAGAGCTGGCCTTTCTTACTGCTCTTAATGTAGTCCTGGGTGCTATGAACATCCCACTCATTACTCACTTTATAACTAAGCTTTTGAAGCTTTAAATATTTCAACACAATGTCACATTCCAAATTTATCAGCTCATGCAATGAGCCATGGCTTTGCCAGTTTGTTACAATGGCCTGTTTGTTAATCAATGTGTGCAGGAAAATTGAGAACAAATATTTACATTTCCCTAGGGTAGAACTGGGGTCAAAAGAACTAAAACCCCATTGATACACACCATCGCCACCCTGTGATGTGAAAGAAAGGAATGTTCAAGCTTCAGTGATCAAAACCAAATTAGAACAATAAGTTTTCTAAAGCCATTACAGCACAGGAAACATGTTATCTATTTCATTGAAACATGACTTTTTTTAAAATGGATATTTTATACACATTGACTAAGTTGCAGAGTCAAACTCACTCAGGTGTTTAGTCAGCAGAAAACCATTTCAGTTACCCTACACAGTAATTAACCTGGATAATCCACATTTCCCTGGCTACTTTGCATTGCTAGATGGTACACTGGATAGTACAAAAAAGCCTTGAGCCAGAGACTATGAGCCTTTCTACAGCTGTGGATATAAAATACCACTCAAACTGCTATTAACTGAGTGTATTTCCAGGCTTACATAAATAGGCCACGTAATACCACAGCTGCACACAAACTTTTCAACCCACATTAAACATAGATGAGCTGGAAATGAACTATTCCAGAATCAGATGTTCCTGTACTGATTCAGGGAGCCTTCCAGACTACAAAGCTCCAACAAAATTCCCAAAGTGTTTAAAACCAACCTGTTCACCTTCCAGGTAAATCACCCTCCTTTTCAGCCATGGTAAGTGGAGTTCATATTCCCTGCATGGCCTTATCTGCCCAGGCACTTAGCCTGTGCAATGCTCTAAAATAGATTACATCCGTGTTCCTTCCGAATCCCAAGCATAGGTCCCATTTAATTTCTTCTCTGAGTTGCATGATGCTGTGCCTCCACTGCTTACAACACACACAATGATGGTATCAATAACCCAGAGTTTATTCAAGCAAAATAGAGCCTGATACTCCTTTCTGACACTGACATAATACAGCTGGTTCTGACTGGTCTTGCCTCTCACAATTTGTGTATTTTCCCCAAATTCCTTAGACTCATTTAAAACAAAAGGAAGTCTCTGGCCTTCATGGCTGATCAGAAGGGCCTGAACCTGTGAACAGTTGACAGATGAAGAATAAAAAGCAACTCCAAAAATACCTTTTTTTTCTTCCACAATTTTTAATCAAAAGGTAAAAGTTGCTAATGTTTCCAGTAAGTCAATTTAATATGCAGCAACAAATTCTTAATGAGACTAACATGCCTCATTAAAAGCTTCTGTACTGGCACCTCTTCCCTCCCTCCCAGCCTCATGACAGGCCAAAAAGAGCAGTTACCCTACAGAATAAGGTAGGTGTTAATCAAGGAAGAGACCAACTTTGAAGTTTCAGATCAAACTCAATACAGATCATTAAATTCTCCAGTGGCATGAACCAAAACCTGTACGAGGCTTCCTGCTGCTCAAAAATCCACTAAATCCATTTGTAAGCAAGCTGTTAATCAAAATACTCAAAATTGCACAGTTCAGGTATACAGAATTACATAAAGAGAAATTTTATGCACTCATAAGTCCATTAGGAAAAAAAGGACAAAGCTAATCTTCTAACTGGATGTCAGATCAGTTCTTCTCCTTCTGGAATTAAATTGTGAACACTCAGGAAGAGTATTTGTTTTGTATGTCTTGTTGTGCTAATTAGGTTACCAGGATACTAAATACCAAACAACAACGTTGCTCAAGAGATTAAAGATGTATATCATATATTTTTAATCTTTGCATTTTAATAGTCTTATTCCCTAAAATACAGTTACAGTAGAATTACCAATTAATTTAGCATCAAAAAATCAGAAATTTCTTACTCAGTCTGCGACACCAACAGCAGATGTAATCAAATTGGTCAGATATGGAGTAGCAAGAAGGTTTAGGAAAGCTTTGAGGAATCTTTACTAATGCTCTGAAGAATCATTAATAAAAATATTGATTATTCCATGCTACAAATATTCCTACAAATGTGACCACACCTAAACCACATGATAAAAGAAAAACTTGCAATTGAAAAGGAGTTATGAAACAATAAAAGAAGTTTATGTAAAACAGTGAAAAAAGTGATTAACCACTGGACAAATGTGACATAGTTGTGTCAGAGCTTGCCACACAATCACCTTGTCCTAGAAGTCCAGGAGAAAAAGTGAAGTGCAGACAAAAAACCCCAATGTTCTTACTACCTAAGAAGACCTGCCTGCTATCAACCAAGGGCAAAAGTATCTACACAGTCAGTAGAGCAGCTTACTGCAGGCCTACCGTGGACTTTTGATAACAGATGCTCTTTCTTGCAGACACTATAACCTTCCTTTTTTCTCTCAGTTGCAAGAGACTGGTTCTTCAATATCAAAATACTACTGCTTTTCTTAGGTACCTGCAATTCTTTGCTTTTGCAATAACACATGGCAAAGTTCATTTACTACAGCATGTTCAAAGAGTTGTTGGTCATAAGAAGTCAAAGAAGAAAGGTTTCACCTGAATACATTTTTGTGAAGCAAAGAGTATTTAGAACAAATAGCTGCTTGCGGGAGTTGCAAATGCAAAAGCTCAGTCAATTCTTCAACAGCTTATCCAGCCCCAATGGCAAGTAAAATTTATCTTTTTGAGTGCACAGGGAGAGACCATCTAGATCAGACAGTGCCTAGAGAAATATAAATGTCCATACTTTACACATTATGACTGGAAAATAACATTCAGTACCTTTTAAAAACAAACTTATAATAAACAAGTAGTAAAGCTGTTGGTCCATATTTTCTCAAGAGATTAATTGTTAGATTCCTCAAGCACATCGTTTAACATGTATTTCTACTTGCAGATCACCTTTGGTACAAAAGGGATCTCTCTTGCAAAACAAGAAGCTCAGTTGCCAAAAGCGATGGATGGAAACATATCTGAGAAATAGTTTGCAACAAAGCTCTAGTTTGGTTCAGGATGAAATATTTTCACTATTTTTCCTACCAGTAACACAACTGTTAAAATTTTGAGACATATTATTACAGCATGATGGCTCTGCCCAAGGATTTACACCGTATCTTGAACATCAATTTTTTCTTGCTTAATTCTAGTTTGACACACATTTTCTAGTTATATGCAAATTTAAAGTAATTGAGATGCTGCCTTCAAAGAACAACATTAAAGTGTTTCCAAAAGCAGATGTCAAGCATTTGCCAGTTTAACTAACACAAAAGAAAACATACATCTGCATACCAATACACAACGTACAGCTGCTGCATAAAGTCTTCTTCCTTTTGACTCTCTTCACACTAACCAGAATCAGAAACAGGTATTTGTAATTGTTTTAGTGGAGAAAAAACTGCACTAAGAAACAGTCATCAGATAGGAAATGCCAAATTAAATGTGCTTCATACAACTGGAACTGATACCCTTGTACCTAAGCACAACAGGAACACTGCTGCCTCTCTTGGTCCTAAAACAAATCTAGGTTTTTGATTTCTAAGTGAATGTCTGAAAAAGAAAAGTAAAATCAGAACTTGCTGCCTCATAATTTAAAAAAAATATATTTAGACATTAAAACTTCTGTTACTAGTCCCCTGAAAGTTCAATCCTAGGATTAAATTATTAGGGCATGAAAACAATTGTGTTATTCATAAGCCCAGATAAAAATCTGTAGACTATTACTATATTTCATCTCATTTTTATGACTCCTCTCCCCAGAGAAACCAATCACATAAAGTTAAATTCAACACAGGGAGCTAAGCTCTCCACAGGGAGACAGTGGAGATTGCAAACATAAGTCAAATATGAAGAAGAAAGCTGAGATAATGGATGGTTTATACTGCATTACTTCAAAGCCCTGAGAGATGGCTAAAAGTGTTGACACTTTCAGCACTGATTCCAGAAAAAAATAACAAAAGCCTCTTTTACCAAACATGCAACTGTAAGTAAAAAAACCTCACAACTTTCACAACTACTTTTCCGACTGCACAGACTTTCCATTATATCAAGAATCTTCTTAGGATTTGCAGCAAAATAATCAGCCTTAAAACTAGCCTTAAAGAAGCAAGGCTGTAGCTGTACTCATAACTATTCAACTAAGAGTAAATTTACAGGGTAGTTGTAGTAGCATATCAAATCTCTTACTTGAATTTGATCTTTCTGTTGAGTGTGCCCACTTAAAAAAAAATACAGGTGACGAAGTTACACACAATTATACAATGCAGGTGTTGTATTTCATAGCCTCTGAATAAGAAGTATCTGAGTATCACAGTGAAGGTCATTAGGGCAATTTTGAGGGTCTTCTAGTACAAGGTGTCCTACTGTCTGAAGACCCCTGCTACACAAACCATTAAATTGCTGGAAATGTGGCATGAGAGCACAAAGCAAAAGAAATTGAAAACCAAGTGAGCTGATGATTCTTGTCAGGCAGAAGCTGTAACTCAAACATTTGTTGGAAATCACTGCTATCTACGTACACAATAAAACAGTAAAAATAATGCAGAGTCACACATCTCACATAAATCCACACAATGTTTTTTGAAGCTTGCAGTTATCTCCTCAGACTACAGCGTAGTGCTGTTGAGGTGAGCTTGGCACAGTATGGACTAGAACTAGTTAGAAGTTTACAACTGACACTGGCAGTGACTAGAAAAAGCATTTCAACTAAGAGTGATTTTTTCAAACACAAATGTACCTTCTCCAGAGAAAATACCAAGTTTTGAAGAAAATTTGCTAGTCCAAAACTTCCAAAATTCTCATTCCTACCATCTTTTTCTGCATGTAAAAATCTCCCTTAGGTTTATGACCAGATTCAATGAAGAAAACAGGAGATTTTTTTTCTTACTGAGTTTTTAACTGGATGTGGCAATTCAGAAGGCTGAGCAGAAGACAATCACTGTATCGTGCTCAGAGCAACCAGAGTAATAATCACTGAAGCCACATGTACATTATGGTAGATAATTATGTTATTATTAAATAAAACAAATGTATATTAAAAAAGCCAGGCATAACTGCAGGCTTACTTCTTAAATATTTCAGACATCCTACCTCATTATTGACTTCAGCAGGTTTTTTCTTTGTTTCTCCAATGTCCAAATAGCTGTGGAAAGAAAACAGGTTTATTTACAGAAGCATCTAACTTACACAATGCAAATTTCTACACTTTTTTCATACATGAAGGTTTTAAAACTTGTCAGGCCTCAAAATAATAGAAAAAAAGAAATAATTAATAAGGGACTGTTAATATCAATCTGTAGGCTAGCCCTCTGGGCTAATACAAAAAACAGGGGAGAACCAACCAGCTACCTTCAAGTCACTGGTGATTAGAACAGACCATCAATAACCCCCTCATCAGAAAGAAGTTCATACACTACTGTGAGATGGATCAATAAATCCCAGTACAGTTTCACCTTACCAGAGTTTTCAAAGTCATCATCTTGCCTCTTACTTTGTCACAGTAAATCTCTGATAGATTTTAAAGTTTTCCTGCACATCCAAGTTTAACTCAAGGCATCAGCTAAAGTTTAAGAGTATCTACACCACTTGTGTTTCAACAGAACGTGGACACATCTGAACATTGGTTTCTAGTGGCTGGATGAACCAATAGCAGCTCCATAATTATTTTATGGATAAAATACAAGCCTCACCTGGACAACCAAACAAAATATATTTATTTGAACAATATTATGTCATCCCTGTGATGTTATCCCTGTTCCCACTTCTGCTGGGAAACCAGAGGTGCTTTTCCAGGTTTTTAAGACTAGAACACCTTATTTGAGAAGTCAGGTATACTAATATTTAATATTCTCACTTGCTAAGAAGCAGAAATACTTCCAACCAATGGCCAGCCAAGCCAGTGATGAAACTACAGCATTGTCAAAAGAGACACTGCTGGAGAGAGGACAATCTACCATTAATGAATGAGCACAGATACAAGTAAATGCACAAAGGAAGGAGGATGGTAGAGTAGCATGCTGAAAGAAAGCTAAAAATGAAACCAGCTTCAGCACAGACAGTTTTCTTTCAGGAAGCTGAGAGTCAGGAAAGAACTCCACAGGGGTGCAGCCTACACGCACATTCTCACTCACCACTGCAACAAGCACAATATACCAACACACCTCACCACATATACACAAAAGAAGCATGTGTTAGCTTAGCACACCTGTAAATGACAAAACAAGCTGGAAAACTTGTTATATGCTACAAAAATTCCCAACATTGACTAATAATTCCTCAATTAAATAAAATTTCTATGTATTTTTTCTAAAAGCAGAATTTCTAAATGCTGATTGTTTTATTTTTATTTAAAAAATTAAATGTATCAGCAGTTTATATAGAATATATGCCCTCAGAGCTACCTACCTCAAAATGTTAAGGTTTGGGGGTTGGTATGACAGAGGCTCACATGCTAAAGGTAAGCACAGTTTAGTCTAGAATTCACTGTGAACAGGACAGAAAAATATTCAGTTCTCAGTGTAAGGCATTTGAGAAGAAACAAACACACTGCTTGAAGTGGAACAATGACACTTTCAATTTCTGCTACTCCTTGGACACTCTCTCCTTTACACTCCCACAGCTCCCACACATCAGTGCCACAAACCTCTAAGTTCAGCCCTGCATAGTCTATCATAGCAATGAATACGTCCAATAAGCAACCCTGGGGAAAAAAAAAAAATTAAAAAAAAAATAGTCAAACTTCTTGCTGCCATCAGACCAGACTCAGATCCTTTAGGGCAGATGCTTTGGTCTCTCACAGCTGCAACTGCTTTATGTTTGCCTGTGACACACTACACATACATACACGCTTTTCTTTAATTCCTTCACTTTCTTACAGAAAACTGTCCTTTCCAATTAACCCCTCCCCTCCTCTGACTTTTCTGGCTATCTCCCTAACTATCATTCTGTCTAGAACCCAGTTAAGGACAACATCAACATTAAGCCCTTCAGCCTGTCTTTAATGCTCATAAAAGCACTGCCAACAATTCCAGCACTATATAAACAAATACTAATAAGTGAAGAACTCCAACTCTGAATGGAAATGGAAAGGATCTCAAGTCATCCCATTTATCATCTCTACAGCACAGGACTACGACATATTTTCAAGGAACATATAAAACAGCCTGCTTTTACCCAGTCCTTTAGGTTAGCTTTTCTTAAAGTATTCTCTTTGTTGACTTTAAGTAATTAGGTATCTTGTTGCATGTTGCAACCATAAATGTCTGAAACACTCTCACCATAAAACCCTGACCATAAAGCATGAGCTGACAAAAACAAATGCTTTTTCCCACCCAAAACAAATCCAGAGTGTCCAATTTTTAAACACTGCCTGCTAATGCCAAACACACACTTACTTTTAGCTATCAAACACAAAACACATTTAGGGAGGTGTAACATGATGTGCTGATAACTAACAGCTTTAAGCCATCCACAGAATCACATGATTTAATACCAAAAAGATACAGTAGATCTTTCTTGGGAGTTGAGCACTGCACTTGACGTGAAAGAGAGTGCTGTGGGAAAGGGGCTTATATCTAGCCTGTCATACATCTTTCTCTCTGGCTTTGCTACTGAAGTGCAAGAAGCTCCAATAAATCTTCAGAAGCAAGTAGTGACAAATGGTAAGGGTGCTGATAGACATCCTGTTCATTATACAGAGAGTTTTGTCCTAAATAATGAGCCCGAATTGAGCTCTTCTGAAAAATAGTGTCCTCAACTCTACACAACCAAGGCGAGGAAGATCCTGTGAAGGTGGCAGTTGACCACACAATTCTCAACCACGTCCAGAAAGGGATTGTTAATTTTGAGGTTTATTTCTTTTTAATTCAGCTGTAGGAAAAATGCCCACAAAGACTGAACAAAACACATAATAGGCAATTGAGGCCATGAAATTCACTGCCAGAATTAAGAACTGTTACTGACCACATACAGAGCCACTCCGAAAACACACCTGAAAGCCCAGACCTCCTTCACATTATTCTCCCAGTGACTCACTAGAAAACAGAGAAACTGTCAGCTTAATCCTTGGTGTCCAGGTAGGAAAAATAAAGCAAATGGTCATCTTTTAAGTAACAGAAGGGACTCAGCTATTCTGGTCATAAAAAAGGCTATAAACATACCCAAAATGAACAGAAGTGATGGAGAGGCAGACAGCTGGGTAGAATACTTCAGACTTTAGAAAAACAAACAAGAAAGGAAGCATCAGGAATCGAATTCCCAGGCTCATCAACTTCATGGCAGGGCTGTCAACACCCCACCTTTCTACTGCTTTCATCCTGTTACCCCCGAGCACGAATGCTGACACTGGCCCTTCAGCTAAGCACAGACACCACAACAACATGCCATTCCCGCATGTCCTTTGGGTTAAAGGGCTGCTTCTCCTTTTCTACTGTCATGTCAAGGAGACGTCACTAAATGATTCATGGTATCAGTAGCCTTGCTGGGGCTCGTTCACCTCTAAAGCTCTTTTCCTTTTGCCTTGGGTCACACCTTTTAAGTTCTCTTTCTGCAATGACTAAAAAAAGGGATAGGGTGAGGGGTCGTCTGAAGCATCTGCCACAGTGCCAAACCCGAAATGCTGATATTCAAGTTCTGTACAAATCTTCTACTACATTTTAGCCACTCACTTGAGTTTCTTGAAGGCTTCCCTGCCACCAGCCACGTACTGCTCTCCACTCTGGAGCTCCTCTAGCTGTCGGACACGATGCCCACCCCGGGGGGTATAGATGTTTCTCACAGCTCCAAAGGGTGCCTTCACACCGCCTGTCACCTCTTTCAGGAACACATCAAAGTTGGACACTTTCTTCTCGTGGATGACAATGCGGCGCCCTGGGAAGAAAGGGTCTCCGTTGCGATACACCAGCACGCTCTTCACGGTCGGCTGCGAGAGCCACGACCCCTTTGTGCCAGGAGTGGTCATGCTGGTGGCTCCGGACCTCCTGCGCTGCCCGAGCCACTGCGATGCGCTGCCTGCACCTGTTTGCTCAGGAGAGGCTCCTGCCCGGGAACCCCTCTGGTCCCTGCCAGGGGTGCAGAGCCCACGCCCACGCCGGGCACATGGTCACACCTCCCGGGATGCAGGGGAGCGATCACAGCTCCCCGGGGCCTGGCACAACTCTGCGTACTGTGTTAAGAGCGGCTCCTCCCAGGCAACCACGGCGCTGCTGCGGGCGCCGGGGGAGCTCAGCGCGGGGAACACCGACCCTGGCGGAAGATCGCGGCGTGCAACTCGAGCCGGCACAGCAGGGACACGGACTGCCGGCGGCCCGCGGCCTCCCAGGGCCTTCATCCTCCGGCGCTGCCCTCACGGAAAGCCCTACCACCCCGCTTTCCTCGGGAAATTTTACCCCGCGCGTGCTCGTCCTTCCCGCGGGCCAGCCAGGCGAGAGCCTGCCAGGAGCCTGCCCGACTCAGAGCCACCGGGGGAAGGAGGGCGAGAGGCGGCGTGCCCAGAGGGGCGAGGAGGCCACGGGGGCAGAGGGAACGGGATCGAGCGAGGGAAAGAGAGGAAAGACCCCGCTCTATCTCCTCCTGCCCGACCGCCGCCTTCTCCCACAAGGGAAGAGATGCCGCGGGCGGGCCAGCCTCCCACAGCACTCTGGCACACCTGGGTACAGGGAGCCGTAAAACCTGAGAGAAAGTAATACAGAAATGCCTTCAATTCAAATATAGTTCCTTTAACAACTCTTTTCCCCGCTGATGGTCTCGAGTCTAAAACTAGACTAGATCTTCCTGCCTGGAATTGTTAAGTGCACAGTAATGATTGCTCTTCCAAATGGGTTTTAACACGCGGGATGGAAGGAATTTTCTTTCCTTTTATCTTACCTCCTTTGATGGGAAAATTACCCCCCTGCTGTGAGTTACAACACGGCAGTTAACCATTACAAAAAGAGTAATTTCAGGGTGAGGGAAGTCAAACATGCTACTGTTACTGGTTAACAGCTGGAGTTCTCCACTTGCTCCTGGTCTCCTTCTAACTGATAAAGAGGAGAACCAAGCATTTACCATACTCCAATTAATACTACTTAACATTGATCTATGGCAACCTGAAAGGAAATTTTTGTTATTAATGATATGCTTTTGAGTAAAAACCAAAAATGCTGATGACCTTCACAGCATTGTGCATTCAAGTAGTGATATGTCAACTATCTGCTATTTTATGCCAGATTCTGCCACATTTGGTGATCACAGACCTAATTCATAATCACACAATATCTCTGACATAGGGGTAAGATACTGAATATTTTATTGGTGCGCCCATTCTGAAACTTGTGCTACTCCAAAATACTGTTGGTCTTTATCTATGGCCACGCTAGTTAGTCACTTTATGGATTGAAATAAAATATGCCTTAAATGGTATCAGAACATTGCTAGCCTTAAAGCAGCCTAGAATTGGTGGACAAAAATCTTTGTTTTCCATCTCGCCTAAATACAACCACTGCCCAAAAGCTATGTAAAGGTCAGACACTTAAGCCCATGATAGCAGTGCCTCGATCCATGACAATCTGCTCCTCCTAGCTTTTCCAGGGTCTGACCTTTTATTCCCACTATTGTTTCACCTTCTACACAATCTCCTATCACATTCTCAACAGTAAGGAGACAAGCTGCTGAACCCACTGACATGACTAAGATAAACGCAGAGACACATAGTCTCTTTATGATGGAGCGATGTCAGACCACTCATCTTACATGAGGTTGGTGCGTGACACCACGTCTGCCAGGTCGTGTGTCAGGATCCCCCAAGGTCACAAAATGAGCATAACATGATGTTGGGGGATGTGATGAGAGCAGAGCCACGGCATAGCGTAGCATCAAATAGGGTTGCTTTTTCTGCATCAGAATGCCATGAAGGCTCTGCCATTTCAGAACCAGGAAAGATTTTGCAGCTTGTTGCAGGGCCTTGCCAACTAGGCTCAGTGACAACAAAACATGAAGTCATGAAGACAGAAACGTCCTAGTGCTGAAGAAAAGACCGACAAAACGGACAGAATGGAGAAGGATAAAGTTTCTAAACACAGAAAGAAATTCAGCTTATTCTATTCCACACAGTGCTGAGAATCACACTTAGTAACTGCACCTCTGTGCAGCTTATCAAAAAATCAGACTAAGCAATAGCACCCACTTTATTCCCAGTTGTAAGTCTGGAGTAGTCAGACTGTCTGCATTGGCAGTTTAAAGTACATAAATACTGAGTGGTTCAGCTCACATGCACACACTAGAAGAAGTAAAATACAATGCAGTTGTAAATTTTAAAGCCCATGTTGTAGCAAATTTACCTACTTGTACAACTGCCAGATCAAAATCTCCTTATACTACCAAGATCAATTATTTTTGCTTTAAAAAATACATTAGACAATCACAGTTCAAGCTACAGCTTTTGATCACAGGTCCTTTCTAACAGTATTCTTGAGACAGCCAAGATGATAAAGGATTACCGAGGGAAAAGGCTTTGGCAGACTCTCAGAGGCACAAAAGGAAATGGTTCTCCATGGAAAAGCAAATTCCAGTGGGTTACCTTAAGTAAGGAAAAAGTTGAAAGATACCTTCCATGTGATCTTTATATAGAGTAATGAATGTGAAGTCATCCTTCTTAAGCAAAGATTCCTCAGTGTGCTACTGTAGCTACCTTTGATCAAGGGACCTGAGTAGTCCTGATTCATTCATGTAAGAGCAATTATTCTAAACATGAGTGGATTTTTTGTTAAGTTTTCTATGGGGTCTTTTCTATCTCTTTTTTCTTGTGTAGCTTCACTCATCATCCACTAGACACTCATGTACTGTCTGGCAGTAAATGTGGGGTTTATCTTTATCTGGCTTTTTGTTTGTTGTTTTGCTTTTTATTTTTTTTCTCAATGTGAATAAAATTGTGCATTTATTTTAGGAGAAGAAACAGGTAATAGGTACAGGCACGTATTTGTATATAAAAAAGATTGATTAAATGGACAAGTCTTACACCGAGAGAAAATGTCTCCGTAGACCAACATGCCTTTTTACCATAATTTTACCTGACCTTTTCTTCAACAGAGATTTATAAGGACCCCTCTGATGATACCTATGGTTTCTTTTTCTTTGGCTTGTTTTTCCTTGGCGTTTCTGCTCCTTCTCTTGCACAAACCCCAGCTACAATCGGACCAGTCTCCCATGCCTGCACTGGCATTCAGCTGGCAGTGGAAGTAGCTGCTCATGTCATTCCACCTCACAAATAGCTTCTGCTTTGGACAGCAGTTTAATGACTAAGCAAGCCTGTGCCAGAGCTATCCTCGCATTTTGGCTGAATGAAGAACAGCCATCATGCCTGTTTGTGTCAGTGAGCTTCTTCAACAAACAGCAGATGAGCTTGGCCCATTCTTTTTTTCATGAAATTCAGCAAACTGTTCCCAAAGGTTGGCACTGCAAGACATACTGGATACCTGACAGCAGAATCAACATGCACCTCGCTGGTATTTAGAGCTGCAATAAATAGATGCCAGTTCTAGACCACGAGGTATCTTTTGCCAGCAGCAGTGTAAAATCAGACATTCTGTCTGTGCTTCATAACTTGTCCCTGGCTGCCAGTTCACACTGATGTACTGTCTTTACCTCTAAAGGCAGAGGTGACACTTGTTCATTGTCTGCCCTTCCAGACAGTTGCAATGGTGGCTGATAATGCAGCTATAATGAGATACCATACCAGTGCTTACTGATACCCTGCCCTACTGGATCGTACATATCAGTGTTCATATCAATATATATTCAGTGTGAAGTCACATCATCTTATTTCCAATACTTCTGTTGTCTTAGCAGCCAGAAAAAAAGGACAAGCAAAGGAAAACAAATAGATCAGCCCAGTACCTTTTCCCTTTTCACTGAAGAGTGTGAAGTGTCAACTGTGTAAGACTGACTGTACATTCATTAAATGTAAATTTCTGGCAGATATCCTTCAGATGCTTCCCTAGTTTTTGCATTCCAACATGCAGAGCCAACATAAGCTGACAGTTGCCAGCCATGGTGTGCATTGGTTTCCTGCCTTCCTGTGTATTTTCTGTGCTGTCTGGTATTTCCAAATATTAAGTATCTCTGACATCCAAGACTATTAGTGTTGCACATACTGCCATCTGCTGAGATTAACCAAAATTTGAGGTAAAATACTCCATTTACGTAGATTTCAGTTTTTTATCCAATATGAATGGGGCCAATATTTGTAGATAGGCATGGTTACCCTGAAACTCAAAACCTCTGATGGCTTCAGTCTACACGCACGCTGTCCATAACTACTGAGAAATTTTTTTATTTAATTACTTTCTGGTGAGGTCATTCATCTTTACACAAGATGTGTGCGTAAACCACCCTTCTGATTCTGTACATGTCAATCCACTGTGAACAAAGGCTCATCTCTGTATGTTAATGTATGTATGTATGTACAAACATACAAATGCACAGGTGATGTGGTGCAGGGAAGGAAAGGACAGTGCTCTTATAAATATTCTGATAAAATAATAGATTTAATCATATAAAAGAGTTAGTTACGATTACAAGCAGAAAATTGTACAGTATAAGGTATAGCAATGTTAGGAGTGCTGTGCTTGAAATATGCAACCATAGAAACCTCACCAAGAAATTACTGGTTTTCTTATGTTTTGTTCAAGAAACTATGGAGACTGTCATGCACACCAGTTAGGCTGCTTGGAAACATCCTACCCTTCCCATCTTGATTTGAATATCAAGGATTCTAATCAATAGAGCTCAGTAGAGATGACCAATGATTGTTTTAGGGTAGGAATATTAATGAATTTATATAACTAGATAAACCAATTGTTGTAAAGGTTAAATTTAAGTACGGACGTATTATGCATAGTACGTAACAAAATTTTTGTAACAATGACTTGGCAGAAAAAGTATATAAAGTGGATGGATTTTGTTTACTAAGCAGAACATGTTGGAGAGGTAATCCCCTGTGTTCCTGGTGCCAAAATAAAGAAGTGTCTGCGTATTCATATAAAATTGATGTTGGATAAGTTTCTTTAGTCCAGTTTGGTGACACCTTTGTCTTCAAAACTCAGGCCAGTGTTTCAGGCAGTGTCTAGATTTTTGTCTTCCTCTTGGAGCAGCCACACTGCACGGATCATTTCATTAATCACTTCCTTTTTTATTTCCCTGCTGAGGATGAATACTGATTAATAATGTACTGTAAGTACATTCTGATAACATGTCCTGCTGCAGGGCTTTGGATGCACCTTTCCCTCCAGGTCAAGGCATTTGCTGGGGACAGAATTGTTCTGCACTTGGAAAAAAACCCCGTATTTTATAGGCAAAATCATCAGAAAGTGGCCGAATGCGGCAGGGAAAATCCCAGCCACAACAAGGTGTGCTTGCGGTACTGAGCATTGCTGGAGGTGGGATTTTAAGAACACTCATGTCTTTGAGAGGAGCTATCCATTTAATTGGATTTTCAATTCGGACCTACCTCATTAGAGAAGCTCAGGTGGGCTTCATGGGGTTCTTGGGGGTTTTTTTATCCCTTTTTCACAAGCCATCACGTACAGAGTCCAGTTAATTTCACCGGGGTTGAACACAGGCTAGGTGAGAAGGTGGTTTCACAGATCATGGTTTTGCGCATGTATAAAACAACGGCTACGAACTTCCAGGGCGCCAATGGATGGAATCTGCGTTATCTCAGATACTTTCGAGATACAGAAGCGGGCCAGCGGAACACGCCGCTCCGACACCGACTCCGCCCGCACCCCACTCGGCCCAGCCCGGCTCCCGTCGCGGGGACGCTGTGGCCACGCTCCTCCCAGGCTGCGCCGGGCTCCCCGTCACCCCTCGGGCTCCTCCCTCGTCCTGTCACCCGCGGGCTCCTCCCTCGCCGCGGCTGCGCGCAGGGAGCGGAGCCGGGCCGAGGGGGCCGAGCGGGGCCGATGCTGCGCGGGGCCGCGCTGTTCCCCCG
>VZRJ01008207.1:32738-69247 GCA_013397565.1 Ptilonorhynchus violaceus | reverse complement strand
GGTGCTGCCTGACGCGCGTGCCGGTGGCTGAGGACGGGGCCCTGCGCAGCTGAAGGCCAAGTGCGATGTGCTGGAAGTAGAGCTGTCTTCTCTTCCTGCAGGTAAATTTTACCAGCATGCCCCCACTGAGACCTCCCAAGCCACCCTAGCCAGCGTGTCTCCTGTTTTTGCAGTGGTAAGTACGTGCCGGCATGTCCAGCCAGGGCAGCTGGTGCAAGGCGATGGTGCTTTTCCCTTTTTTTTCCCCCTTTTTTTTTTTTTTTTTTTTTTTAATCTTAAGGTGCCATAAAAGCAGATGGATGTGTGTCTCGGAGAACATTCCTAGTGCTAAATGGGTCATTTGAGGTACTCTGATGTGAGGACCAGTTACAGTACACAGCATTGATCAAGATGCTTTTCTAGGGCCAAGCTATTAAGTTCTCTGGCTCTAATTGTGAAGGCAGGTCAACTCTTGGAAGTGCTGCAGTCAGAAATTTCTTCTTCAGTTTGTTAAGGCTTGCAGATGCCTTTTAGAAATATTAGTCCTGTGTCTTGGTAGCTGCAATTCTAAGCAAACATAGGATTTGATGAAAAACAAGCTCTCTCTATGCTGTTTTTTAACATGAGACAAAGCTGTTTGCAAGCTTCTTTGTTTGCACATTATTTTTAGTTTTTATCTTATATTTTTCATGCATATATAATGAAAAGTCACATTATTAGTGCCAATGAAGGAAGGTGAGGCCTCCTTGTTGATAAAGAAAAGTGGTCATTCTTCCACAAGGTGCGTGTGGCCAAGTAACCTCTGTTGCAGCTCTGCTGGAATGCATGCTTAGGTATGCTTAATTCCAGTAATAAGGAATTAAGCTACCTGGTTTATGAGCAAAACAGCAAACTTTCTGATTAATCCAGACGTAGCATTTTTTTCCAAGAAAGTAATTTTACTAGGAAGTACAAGTTAAAGGAATAATATGAATGACAAATGCTAAGACAAGGAGTATTTAGGTGCAGGTTATTACCTAAATACCATGTCATTGCGATACTTGATGTGGGCACAAGGCCTAACCACACAATTCGTGGTACTGTTCACTTTTTAGTGTTCACTTAATTTTTTCTGTTTTATTTGTCAGTGTTTCAGATTGTTCCAGAGGAAAGTGTGGAATTTTTAATCCCAAATGTAAGATGCTTTGCTGGTCTCCTCTCCATAGGATCCAGTGATAGAATGCATGGGAATAGCTCAAAGCTGTGCCAGGGGAAGTTTAGAGTGGATATTAGGAGTCAATTCTTTACCAAGAGGTGGTCAAACCATGGAACATGTTTTCTGGAGAGGCAGTTGGTGCCCCAAGCCTTTGGAGGCATTTGGACAGCACCCTTAGTACCAGGCTTAACTTCTGGTCAGCCCTGAAGTAGTCAGGTGGTTGGACTCGATGATCATTGTAGTTCTCTTGCAACAGAAATAGTCTGTTCTAAGTTTGATCCTCTGTAAATCCCCTCCTTAACAAGGTCTGTGTAGGAGCTTGGTCACATACATGACACGGGTCACAAACACAGTGAAACACAGAGCCATTTGGTGCAATTATTTTGCTTAATTGGGATGAACGGTGAATAGAGGGCATAAAAAGTTGATTTCTCTTTATAATGTGTTTTCCTTTTGGCTTCTAGGCAAATAATTTTAGAAATTGATTTGTTTTATAGTGGTTCTATGAAAAAAATACTTTTTTTTTTCCATTCCTTCAGATGAAGTTTGACAAAGAGGGAAATACCACCTATTTTGGTAAGTTTTCATTGTAGTTTTGTTTGGGTTTTGACTTTTTTCCTTGTCTAATGGAGAAAAGCCCGATTGGAAATCTACATGGGGTAAAAACTTATGTTTTGGATACTTCATTGTGTTTATTTGGGATGTTGCAATGTTTCCTCTGTTCTGCTGTCTTCCATTGTGTCTTCATAGCATCTTTATTGTTACAGTTTTTGTATATTTCAAAGTAATATTTTGAAAATAACGTATTAACATTTCTCACAGGAAGGTGATTTTTGCTTTGTCTTTTCTCTTTTTGACCAGCATGCTGCTTTCCCTGCCTTGTCTTTCTCTTCCTGTAGGATTACGTGTGCTTTCTCAAAGGAGTCACTTGTTTTTGATGAGAAATTAATTGTCATGGCCAACTTTTTCACTTATATCTAGAACTTTTCTTTTTCCATTCAAGATACAGTCTTCTAAACTTTGTAGGAAATAACTTACATTGAGAAGTCAATGGGAGGAAAACTTTTAAAGATAGCACAGCTGGGGTTTTTTGGTGGGACTTAGTAAAACACTAAAATGTAATTTCAGAACGTACATGCTTGCCGTCTAAATGTCTTCATCTAAAAATATTTTCATGGTAGAAAAGAAGAAAACAGAATTGTACCAGGAATTGGGTCTTCAAGCTCGAGACCTAAGATTTCAACATGTGATGAGCATTGCAACTAGGAACAACAGGATCATCATGAGAATGGAGGTAATGGTTTCCTTACAGCTGGGTGTAAAATCTGTCTTATCCTTGCACTTTAATTTTCTTGCACAGTTCTTCTAATAGCAGCTTTCTATAATGTGCAGTCCAGCAGTAAATGTGCCTTTGGAGCTCTGCCTAGCAGTCAGAGTATGAGTTTTCCAACAGTAGCCATTAATGACCATTTTCCTGGTTGAGCACAGGAGAAACATTACTAAACATTGTCACAGAAGTAGAGGCTTGTGAGGAGCCTCTTCTCAATCCCTGGCATAGTGCTATGTCTGAGTCTGTTTGCAGTTAGTATGAGATTCTGTTATTTTTCTGCCTGAAAAGACACTTGAAGAATGGTTTTATCAAGACCAAATTATCAAATGTGCTACAAAGTTACGAGAAATCTTCGGAGAGTTTTTTTCCAGACTCCTTACATTTACTGTCTTTTTTCAGTTCTTGAAGGCTGTCATAACACCAGAGTTTCTTCTGATACTAGATTATCGTAATTTAAGTCTGGAACACTGGCTCCTCAATGAATTAGCAGCTCAGCTGGCTGGGGAAGGTCAACTAGTTACGTATTCCCTGCCCTTTGAATTCCGAGCCATAGAAGCAATCCTACAGTACTGGGTGAGTTTGTAAAATAAATAATTTTTCTAACTGTTTGGGAAGTTGTTGCTTCATAGAAAGGGCAGTATTATTTTAGTCTTGTGTTAATATTTACACACACATATTTTTATATGTGTTCTGCAGTTCCTGTAGGAGCTGTTTTTTGGTTTTGACTCTTGTTGCTTTACTTCTTACCGTTTTGTGTGTATGTGTGTTTTCATACCCTTTCCAATAAAGCACTAGTTGCATGTGATGGCTTCACCATCATTTGGATAATTAAAAAACAAGTCAGAATTCCTTTCTGCAGACATGTAGCTGAAATGGAAGTCACACAAAAGTGCTAAGGTTTTGGCCTATGGAACAGGAGTCAGTTAATGATTTCTGTGCTTGGTAATGGTAATATAACATGTCTAGACAATAGTATTTTAGCTTTATCAGCCTTATTGGTGTGGTTATCACTGGGTTTGTTTGCTTTTTATTAAATACTGTATTTTGTAGTGACTTTATATTGTAAGAGGTATCCATATAGTGAGTATTTCCCAGGCATTGGAAAGCAGGTTGTATTACCTACCTATTACTGTGAATTCTGTGTTGAGAGACAGGAGTCAGTTGCCCAAGTCATTCTAAATGAATTATTTTAATTCTTATGAAGGATCATGTTGTTATCTAGATCAGCAAACTGCAGGGAAGACTTAACACTTTGCAGCCTCAGATCCTTGAGACACTGGAAGCTCTAGTGGACCCCAAGCTTTTATCTGTGGATAGGAGTAAACTACACATTCTCCTGCAAAATGGCAAGAGGTAAATAAGAATAAGCTGTGAAGAGACTAGAAGATGACCATAGAAAATGGCATGCATTAAAATATTAGAAAAATGGCATCTGATATTAGTTTCCTAGATTACTGTAATGCTGAGTTATGCATCTTATTTGGAAATGTAAAAATCAGTATCTGAAAGACCTGTTGATATGTGGGAAAATTTCTGACATTCTGAATTGTCAGAAATACCGTTGTGCTTCTTAAACAGCATCTGACGGAATAAAATAATACCTAAGAGAACAAAACAACGTGAAAATGTTCCCCATAATAAAGTAAAATTTGTAAATCTATGTATTAAGAATACTAGTACTAACACTGTTATACTTTCATGTATTAGCCTCTCTCATATGACAGTGCAAACATGCACTTGCTGCATCTCTACAGTGTGCTTGTTTCTTCTGACTTACAAATACATCCAGAAAACACATCTAGATGCCTTTCAGTGTGTGTCTGTACCTCACTGGGCCCCAGACAGATTACTGCCGTGGCTAATTGTGTGGCTTGTAGAGAATGTTTTGAAGGCGCTCTTAAAACCTTGCAAGGAAGCCTTCCCTGGCCACTCTGTCTGATGAGGGTGCTGGCTGGCAAACTCAGGTAGAGGTTACCTTTGGGCACTGCTGCCAGTGAGGATTACTTGACCTTTTGCCTGTTCTTCCTTCAGCTTGTCAGAACTGGAAACAGATCTTAAAGTTTTCAAAGAAACAATTCTGGAGATCTTAGATGAAGAAGAAGTAATAGAAGAGCTCTGTCTGTCTAAATGGACTGATCCACAAGTATTGTATGTATATTTTGAAACCAGATACTTTTTTAACAGTGTATTTTGTTTAAGGAGAACTTGAACACTAAACTGGATGTTTCCTTTTAAAAAGCAGAAAGTCAAAGTCTTTCTAAGTTTTTAAGCCCTAATGCTGTTACTTCAGAGATCATTGTGGTGGCCATTTTGGAGAAGAACTCCATTGTTACGCAGTTACAAATAGTTCTTGACATAACAGGCCGGCTCATCTAATATGTAATGGCATGGGAACAGGATGGCAGAAAGAGCAGATGTTATTTTTCAATATAAATCAACACATTTCCCTCAGCTTCACCAAAAGAAAAACCAAAGAGGCAGGTTTTAAAGCTTGTCTTGAATAGATCAGATGCCACCCTTCCTTTACTAGAAGTGTTCTGAACACCCTGCTTCTAGCTTTTTGCTGACCAGCAGAACCTGAAGGAAAGAGACGCTGGGGCAATCTTGTGCGTCTGAGGAAGACAGGAGATGTACATGCAGAAAGAGTCATATTGCATTCTTGGGTTCTGGTGAAAGACAGCACACAGCAACAGCAGCACTGGCCACTTTAATAAAAACTAAAAAGCAAAAAGATAATGTGTATCAGATCCAAATGTGTTTTGGGCTGAATCGTGTTTAAATCTTGGGCATAGAGCTATGTTTTATGTATAAGCAGATAATAGAGACTGCCTTCCATGGTACTTTGTGAAGTTGCTGAATAATATTTTTGCAATTGCATTGCATGGATTAACTCTTCACGCAGCAGTGTGGGTTTGAAATCAGTAGTTTCTTCCCCTGCAGAGCTTAGTCTAAATGTGCAGCAGAAACTCAGTATTCCAGAAGTGGGACGTGGTTTGCATTTCTAATGCATCTGCTGGAGCAGTATCAGAGGTGGTTCTAAATTCCAGCTGCTCCTAAGGCAGCAGCTGCTCTTTTTCCTGATTTTACTCACAGCCTTCCTTAGTCTGCTGGCAAAGCTTTTGTTGCCTCACAGTAGACAACGTGTAGGAGACATGTAGGAAAGATCCCAATCTCACCTTACACTTGTGTCAGGAGAAACCCCCAGTCATCCCTTCTTTGAGACACTGTTGCACAAGGGTAGGAGAGGTAGTAGGAGGTTGTGTGAAGAGTGCTGGAGCTGTGCTGCAGGATGCAGGGAGGCTGTCTGTGCATGAGGCACACCAGGAAACACCAGCTGTGACAACACGTTTGCAGGCAGGCTGGCAGTGTGTGAACAGCTTTTCTTGCTCCAGGATTGATGCAAGTGATATGTGGTATTTGATGAACTCAGGAAGCCTGAAAAGACATGGGGGAGCCCAGTTAGGCATATAGGTGCCATTAGAGGTCTTTTTTGCCAGAGGAATGGTGAGCTTAGCTCAGGCAGACCTCTTAACTTCGTGTGAAAGAATGGCAGATTGTGGAAGACTCATTAGGCAGATGAAGGCTAGTTAATAAAAGCACATCCAGTGGCAGTTATTTCCATGACTTTATGGCTGTCTTTAGTTTGTATATCCACAGAGGACCTGATGTAAATATAAAGGTACTCTTCAAATATGACCTTGAGCTGAATCTGTAATACAGCAGATAGTACTTACTCTAAGGCTTTCAAATCTGTAGCTCCTCTCATCTCCATGCAGTGAAAACCTCAAGGTCTGGAGGGCTTTCAGATCAGCTTGGCTAACTCAAAGTTTCTGTCCCAGAGGAGAGAAAGTAGGTGCTCTGATAAAGATCCTCAGGGAGCTTATGTGGGTTGATTTGTAAGACATACTGCTTATTTTCTTGGAAAACCATTTCAGACAGGTTCCTTTAGCAGTCAGAAATGCCAGGAGGAAAACTTCAGCCTCTCTAGAGAAATGAGTTCATTACACAAAAGAAAAAAAGATTAAGAATCTTCCTGGCTTTGCAGCTAGTTTCCAAGCTCTTGTGGATCTGAGGTGCCTCAGGTTTCATCTACACAATGCCAGAAACATACCTGTTTCAGAGGAAGGCTGCTGTGCCAGCAGCAGCACCATGAAGTAAGATGGAAGTCTGTTAGATAGACTTCACTTAAGAGAGGAGCATCTTTGAATAGATGGTCACTCTTTGGCTGCTTCATAATCCCAAAATGCTTTGCAGTAATTGCTGTGTATAGGTCCAATGCCTTACAACTACACCATTTTAATATACACCTAAACCATCTCCATCACTGTGTAATTGTTTGTGTGTTGACTTTTGGTTATGTTTTATTCTTGGGAGTTTTTGACTGCACTGCTTCTAGCTCCCACCACTTGAGGGCACCAAAAAGTTTAGCATCTCCTGTCAAAACTGTGCGCATTTTATAATAATGATAATATATAATATAAAATTTGTATAACTTTCTAACTTTGTAATATCTGAAAAACTTAAGATTTGTGGTGTGCATGCTTTGAGCACATTAAATTCTAACTGCTCTACTCAAAATAACTGACTGCCTATGCTGAGCTGCTGACAAATATACAAATATTTCTTTTATTTTATGCTGTTGGAACTGATGGAAGTTCCTCACCAAAAATATGGGATTTTGCAGTGTAGTGTCTAGCAGCACTCTTGTTCCCCACAACTCCTACGTGCCTTAACACATCAGTAGTACGCTTCTGTACAATAGGTAGCTAACCAGACAAATATAAATTGTTGCTCACAGTGAGGAGAGTACATCTGGGATTGACCATGCAGAGGAAATGGAGCTGCTGTTGGAGAATTACTACAGACAAGCAGAAGATCTTTTAAATGAAGCTCGTGAACTCAGAGTGCTGATTGACGACTCAGAAAGCATCATCTTTATCAACCTGGACAGGTTAGCTACTCTCTATTAGATTACCGAAAGCTGAGCAGAATTTAGACTTTCTCAGCCTAGACTTTCTCAAATCTATCTACCAGGAAAGTTGGAGAATTCTGTTTTAGTGAGGGTTGAATGGACTTGTAGTCACAGCTGCATTGCACGTTTCTTGTCAGTGAACTGGATAAAGCAAAGCAACAAGATAGCCTGATTAGTATGTGTAATTAGTAAGTACCTCTGTAGCTAGTCGTCAGTCTTCCCTAGCAGAGAAACCCAGCTTCTCCTAGATCCTTCTGGCAAGCTACTCAATACAGGAAATGTCTGCAAATTTAGAGGTGTATTAGAATTCTGTTCAGAAAAGATGACTAGCCAGAGTCTGGCTAGACTACTCAGGTGTTCAGTACAATTTAAATTACTACTCTAGAGTGAATTATTACTCTGTAGAGTGATACAAAACTAATAACTTAGGAGCAAGTTTTCTCTTTCTCTTCGTATGCTACATTTTTCACTACTAATCAGATTTCTTACTGACAAATAATTGTAGCTTGCATTTGCAAGAACATGCCACTCTGTCTTTGAGGTCGGTATTTAATATTCTTTCTCCTCTTCACTGAGGAGTTATCTGTAGAAGCAATTAGTGGATGGATGTTGCATCAGGAAACCACAAAAATCTTTTTTTGGAAGACTTGTATATAGAATTCACCCAAACAGGCTCAAGTTTCTAGTCTGCAGCATTTAACAACTCTATTTTTTTGTAAAACATATTAATTTGCAATGTAACAATAAATTTTTGTTTGTTGTGAAAACAGACGTAGAAATTCTAGCCAGTTAGTGGTGAGAGGACACAAACTTAAGCAGAAATTTACTGTTACTCTATGTATTTACACTTCTGAGAAGTGAGCAGTCTGGAAAGTCTGATGATGGTTAAGCAGAACCTGCTGCCCTAGAAGTGTTCTGATGTAGCAATGTCAAAACTATAGCCTCTTTGTACTGTTGTTTCATGGTCTTTGTCCTTGGGTTACCTAATTCCAGCATGACTTCCTCTCTTTCTCTATTGTGTTTCAGTACATGCTATATGGAATTTAAGAATTTAGGCAGCAAATCAATTTTTGGGTTCCCCTTACAGATGTTTCTCCCTTCTTTAGCCACCGCAATGTGATGATGAGGCTGAACTTGCAGCTGACTATGGGGACTTTCTCTGTCTCTCTCTTTGGACTCATAGGAGTTGCATTTGGTATGAATTTGGAGTCATCTCTTGAAGAGGTAAGGACCGACTGCTGCATTTATCATAAAATGTGAGCCCTGCTCTTAGAGTGCATTTTATATTTGGTACAACTTCATTTCTTCCGTAGACAAAGCTGCAGTCATTCATGTGTTCATGCAGTCACTTCTTTCGTAAGCAAATTACTGCATGGCTAACTGCACAGTATTGCAGCCTTTTTTCTATATCACGTCCATGGAAAAGAAATGGGAAGACAAATTTTTGGTTGTATAACTAGTTGACTATAAAGTAGCATTAAAGTTTCTTTAATGATCATCTATTCTGACAAGACCAGCTTTGTCTTCCATCTGCAAGGTTATCTGGCAAGCAGCCAGAGCATTTCCAACACACTAGAGGAAGTACCCTACTGTCAGTAGATGTTTATACCTAAACTGGGGAGGAAGGGGTACAGAATGGGGGGCACAACTTCAACACTGCACATGACACCTTTAAAACAAACAAATCAAAGACTTTTTCCTTTTCAAATCAATTAAATATAAGGGTTGAATTTTCAAACTTCACAATTAAGAAAGGAAAACTGCATGGGACAGTAACAGAATACAGGACAGTGATTCCTAAGTAAAATGCTTTGCTATCAAACAGCCCGTTTCCCAAGGTAGGGGTTGGCTGTTGATGGTAGAGAGTTTATCACTTCCTCCTATAAATGAAGAAAACACTGGTGGGGAATGACAGATTATCTTTGAGTAATCCCTTTTCTGAAGAGATAGTTGCATGGCTAATGGGAGTGTTCTGTTGTTAGGATCCCAGGATATTTTGGCTGGTGACAGGGATTATGTTTCTGGGAAGTGGTCTGATCTGGCGACGCTTACTTTCCTTCCTTGGGCGGCACCTAGAGCCTCCGCTACCTCCTCACGTACGTATGCCTCACATCTGAGTGTACAGTCCATTCCCAAGGCAGAAAATAAGCTGGATTAGAGGGGCAGGCCACAAAGCACGGCAGAATTCAGCTCAGGGTCTGCTCCTTAACAGAGAAGGTGCTCTGTAGCTGGCTTGAATGAGATGGGGAGCCCCAGTGCTGGCCAGAAGTGAAGCTACAGGCTTTTCCATGAGATGTGCTGTATTTACTTTCAGCTGGAAGCCCAAGGAAAGCTGAGGCTAATGATAGAAGTAGCTCTCATCCTCCCACTCACATACTAACTGTGTGTCTGTAGTCCCTGTCTTGTAAAAAAGGAAAGATAAAAGGACAATGCGGACAAGTACTGGCTCATCTCTGGAGAATGATGCCATGATTGTGATGTCCTGACTCTCAGTCTGAAGTTTGTAATTGTTTCTCACATGCACACCAGTTACCTTTGTCGTTGATGGTACTGAGCTGTAGGAAGATTTCCAAGGAGACCATGTTCGGGTTAGAATGTATGGGTCATTTTCCCTATTGACTACCCTTTCCTGGACTTGTGGAACTGTATTGTTTACCTCAGCTTGGCACTGTAATATTTATAGCAGACGTATTGGTAGAGTCAAAAATTAAGCTGCTACAAGTGACGAAGGGAGGCTTGGATAAACTCCGGTGCTTCCCTCCCTCTTTTGCTACTAAGAGGCAGATGGATGTAGTTTGTTGTGGATTTGTTGACTATGGCTACAATTAAATAGAATATCCTTAAGTGTAGCTCAAAAACAAGTCTATCACATACTGACTGGCTTGGAGAAAGGTACTGGAAAGTCCTAGGGAGGGAGAAGCCAGAGACACTGTTCTGAAAATAAGGGGAGAAAAATTGGGGTTCAGGCCTCTCTGAAGCTTTATTTCCTTCTGCCACATGTAGAGCAGCTTCTCGTCTAATCGCAGGCTATTTTGTTTCTTGCCTAGGTTCCTACAGTTTTGAAAAAATCCCAACCAGCAGCTGGAAGAATGGAGATAAAGACCAGCCTTAAAGGAGAAACATTTGGGCTGAGCAGAAGCACATTAGCAAACCAGTAGGAACAGCAGGAATGAAGAGACTTTTGTTGCTACAGGGTGGACTTTGGACACTTTCCTTGTATTTGTTCTTCCTTACTGAAAACTGCAAGAATTTCTGAACTTGCTAATTTAATATATATTTTGTGCCAAAAATCTACCGTGAGATTTTTAATGCCCACACACAAAAGGAGAGAAACACAAGGGGAAACAGCGAAATGCTTTCTTCAGTAGTTTCACCTCCACCCCATGTATGTGCCTTTAGTTTTCTGTATCACATACATGTACTTATTTTTTAGGCATTCTCATTTTAAGCGTTTCTCTCAAATACTGCTTCGCTTAATGGCGTTTCTTACAGAGAACAGAATTTTTGGCTTAAAGGAGGACAGTGGTCAGCATTGATTAGTAATTCTGCTTCTGAGCTGCAGATTTAGGAATCTGACTTCAAACGTCAAAGAAAAATCCACCCCAAGAGTGGCTTCTTTAATGGATTTTTAAGGCCCTATTTAATTGCAGAGAACAGAGAACAAAAAACATACCTGCATCTCTGGTGAAGCATGACCTCTATATTGGCAGCAATGAGAAACAATAGTTTCTCTTACTTCATGTGAGCAGTAAAAGGCTTTGAAATGTAGCTACTAATCTTGGATATTCCTTAACAATTAATTTAGGCCCAAAAGATGCAGTTTTAGGAGAAGGAGCAGGGAAAGCGGGCCTATGGGTAATGCCAACTTGCGTTTTCCATCTGACACTATTTCAACACACATTGATACAGCTGCAGTTTAACAACTCCTCATGTTGTCATAATTCAAATTCTGGTAAAAATCAACAGGTGGGTTGTTGGTTTCTCTCAAGCTGGGCTTTCTCTTCAAGACGAAGCATGGACTAGCCTGCACCACAGTAAGTAGCCAGGTTAGTTAAGGGTGTGGAAGCCTGATATCCTATGATATGCTGAAGGAAGGAGTAGAAGCCTTATGCCAACTATTTGTGTTTTTTCTTAGGACTTCTCTCTAAGGGTGTAGTTCTCACTGGTTTCTCTCAGGTTGTAGAGAGAGCATGAAATATTTCTAAATCACGTCACACACTGTCCACTTCTTGTTTGGGATTTTTTAACCTCTATGTAACACAGTGAGCAGCTCCTTAAGTGCTACTACATAAATCACTGTACTGGCAGGGGTTGAAAAGACAGTAGCTGTAGCTGTGAACATTTTTTTCTCAGGACTAATGAGTCAAAGATGGAAATAAAGAGGTTCATAAATTAAATTTGTGCGGGCCTGTGATCCTCGTTTGGTTAAAACCAGTTGTACATAATTATTTTCCAACGTTTTTCTGCATGTGACTTTAAGTACAGATATTAAAGGCATGAGAAGGTGAGAAAGATAATGGTGCTTATAATGCTTTTGAGTTTTTTAGCTGAATTTTTTTGCAGACTTTTAGCTTAGCTTTGCTCAAAACTGAGCAATCCAGCGGAAAAAACAATGGCTCACATACTTTGGCTGATAAACGCCAGGACAGCTCAGTGTGTGAATGGACATGGATGCTGATGTTTTCAAACAAGTTGTAGTTGAATTAGGCCAGAACTGAAATACGTTGGTGCAGCTGTTTGGGAAGCTTTCACGTAAGCTCTTGTGCAGGGAGGCTTCTGTGAACTCCTTTTGATTCCTTAACTGTACATAGCTGACTTAAAGCACAATAAAAGCATGGAGAGAAAGACATGTCTTTTACAAGACTGCTTTTTCTCTCTACAGACATGCGAATGTTTAAGGTTTTTCTTACCATTCAAGTAACCAAAATGCATTCAGGTGCAATAAAATTATGTGGAGGTCACACAGAAAAAACAAAAGCCAGTGGAGAGTGTAAGTTCAGAATGGAATTGCTACAGAACATACTGGTTTCATCAATTTTCCTTTGAAAAGGAAAACTTTAGTCTGCCCTTATAAGTGCACTGCTTGTTTTGCCTCATGCCACAGTTCACAGATTTGTAAGGTAATTGCTGCAATCCCAGTTCCATCTCGTTCTTTCATGAAGTTCAGATTTTTAATTTTTTTTAAAGTTTTTTGCTATTTGGGCAAGTCTTCAAAATAGTTACCAGAATGCATTGTACATAAAGCTAATGTTCACCTTGCCGGGTTTTTTTTTGGTTTTGGTTTTTTTTTAAATTTGCTTCAAACAACATCCCTGAGAGAGAATTCCTAAGAAGGTGAGTGGTTTCACTTTGGAGTATGACCTTTAGAATTCTGTGTTATTCCCCTGACTTGTGTTTTTGAAATAAAAATAATGCTTTGCATTTGTGAAGGAGGCAAGAGAGAAAAAATACATGCACATATTTGTCTACAGACTAGCGTTCGTAATAATAGCATCATCACATTTTGCTGCTCAAGTTGTTTAATAGATAATTGATGCACACTCTGTTAAACCTGCATCATACAAAACTAGTGATAAATAGTTGAAGATACTACTGTTAACAATAAAAGCTGTTAACTAGTCTAAGCTACCATGGTCATGGAATTTTACACAAAGCACAAAGAAAGGGTGTCGGGGTAATCAGCCACAATTGCAAAAGCAAAAGCATTTCCTAAAACTTGGTCAGTCTTGCTTGTGCTTTTCTCCCTGGGAGATCTGAGCTGCACTACACCCTCAATGCAGGCTTCAAGACTTGATAGAGAGACAGTCCTGTTGATTGGCACCCTCCTTTCTGTCAGGCTTAAAGCTGCCCCTCTTCCATGCTTATTGTTTTGACAGTAACTTTCTGTAACCTGGAATCCTTATCTTTATCACACCATATAAGGAACTGTAAATTATGTGCTGCTATTTCCCACATTTGTTAAGAAGGTACTCAAATCTGACCAGTAGAGAAGGTAACCACTGAACATTCCTTATAGAGCCAAATACTACTTCTAAAAATCTAGCTGCCTGCTCATTTCAGCTTCTAAAAGGTTTTCAGACCAGCTTGCTTGTTCTAGGTAAGTGATGCTGCTGCCCACAACAGAATTCAGCAAAAGCTTGCTGACGTGATCTGTTGGTTTGTGTAAGCTCAGGAAAGTATCACAGGTACTACAGAGATTCTTCACTAAAATACCACCTGGGCTCTCATCTCAAAGGCTACCGTGAACTTCTAGAGCGAGTAGACAAAAAGCCTTCCACCAAGTCGAGCTTTTGCAGAACTTCTCTCTGCTGCTACTACCACTTCTTTCTGCAGAGATAAAGAGCAAAGGTTACCAAAATGCAACTGCAGGGACATGGCTGCCTTAAGCTTCCCTAGTGGATTTTGACCATCTTATTAGTGTCATACAGAAATGGGACAGGAAATGACAGAGCAGCCTAACTCATCAGAATAGTGATTAACAAAATAGTTTGGCAAACAGACTTTATTTCATTTGAGGAATTGGAACAAGTTGGAGCCACATGAAATGAGTCTCTTGTCAATATAAAGTGTTTCTCAGGGCTAAGATCAATACAGATAAAGCTGGAGTGTGGACTAGATTGGTGCCATAGCAACAGAACACAACTGCTTGGAGAATGGCTTCTTTTGCACTCAGTAGTGCCTGTGTTTCGGGTGTTGGATTATGCAACCTAACCTAGCTGAGAAGAATTTACATTTCTAGCTATTTCTCTATTGCATGTTTTAATACAAGAAGTCAAACATTTGTTCAAGACCTGTTGTGGACCTCCTCAGCCTAATGCTGGGGCTTCCTCTGTACTCACAGAGGACCCCGGTGCTCATGGAGCTGATGTCAGAGGAAGCAGGACATTGGATCCTACTCAGCTGAACAAGCACTAAGTTTCCAACCTTCAAGCTGGAAAAAAAAGATTCCTCAGTGCATCATACAAATGTCAGGATTGGTGTTTGGTAAAAATAAGGGGCATCTGAGGGAAGCAAAGAGAAACAGGTACACAAACACATCATAAATAATTCAGGTAAGAGCTGGACCTCTCTATGCTTGGAAAGGCTTGACATATAAACGGTGTTCACTGCAAGTGATAGCCTGGACACCAAGCCTCTAAAGACTAAATGGGAGGGGTGATTTTGGGTGCTTGGTTTGCTCCATAGCTGAGCATCCACTTTGCATACAGGTTGGCACGAACGGTAAAGCCAAGAGGCACCTATGCTCCATTTACCATGCAACCTTTCAGCAAACTCCTGAGCAGTTTAGATTTCAGAGTGGTTTTAAATGATCTCTTAATTCAGGTCCCAAAATTTTGGTTACTGCATAGTTCATCGACCTATAAAATGGGTTTAATTATCAGTTCAGAGAGTGACTTAATTAACTATGTGAAGAACTTATTCTGAAAAAGAGTAAGATACATGTGAGGTGTTAGCTAGTATATGTGCAAGTGAGGTAGCAGGATGTTATGAAACAACCAACAACAGTAATTTTTCTCACCTTTCTTTCAGATTTCACAGTGATAACGGAACTCCCAAATCTTGATAGTTCCTGTAAAATAACACTGCTGGTTATAATGCTGCTAGGATTTTTTTAGTAGGACTTTTTAGTCTCTCTCATCAATTTGTTTTCTGGTTACTTACCTCAGGAGAAATCAGGACATACTGTGCCTGAAGAAGAAAAAAGAAGAAGAAATAAAAAGTCAGTGGAGGGAACCACGCTAGGAAAGAAGACCAGTACGATAACTCTGATTCCTGAACAGCAAAGTAATTTAAGAACGAACAGGAGCCAAATTGCAGAGATTCAGAAGCCTGAGTAAATCTTCTGTTTTCTAAAACCAAGTCAGAACACACTAGATATTTGTACTGGATGTAATTTCTTGGCTGTCATTATAAACTCATGTCCAGAATTCACTTTCGTGTATTCTTACCCAGTTCTCAGGACAGGGAGATGACCATGATGTGCAGTGGCTTGTCACATTCCCTGAGGATGCCTGTCTGCCATTGTAAATATAAACACGGCCTGCTGCTCCACCAGACAGGATTGAGGTGATACCATTAGTTCGCAGTGGGGATGTCACAATCATTTCATCTGCACACATTACAAAGAGGACATAACACAGCAGAAGTGAATTAATGCTAAACCCAAACAGGGGAGAGCTGGCATTTACATGCCTCTAGGTGCCACAATTCCTACTAATGATGGCAACTAAAATGTTTCAATTTCTGACTGAGTTGCTTGGGATTTTTTACTTCCTATAAGGCACGATGGAATACTGGCACAAGTCAATTGGGAAAGCAGACTTTGGCACTTGTATGAACATGCAGGTGATCAGTCTTTCTGTTGACAAAAGTTAAACACTTCACCTCTGATCTAGATTCATCAAGCTTTACCTAGTCCATCGTTATCCAGATCACTTAAGGATATGTCTCCTGCAAACCGAGAAAACCTCCTGTCCCCACTGAATGTGCTGAGCAAAGAAGGCTTGGTGCTGTCTGACAGATCATATACCAGAGCCAGTCCAGCTTGATGCAGCACTGAGGACATAAATAAAATCCTAGACAGGCTGTCTGGAAAAAAAAATCAAACCAGATGTATAGCATCAGACACAGGAAATCAGGTTTAAGCCTTACAATATGTTAGCAGGTAATACTGGCATTACATAAAATGGACAAAATTAATGTAATTTATCAAATAACATCAAACATTATATAGGCTTAACACTAATTAGCTCAGGAAAAAAAGTTCTTAGTCGTAGTACCAAGGGAGAAATGTATTCAAGTAAAAGATAGACTTCTGCATTTTGACTTTCTCAGTTCCTTAATGTCTCCTGCCAGAGTGAGGACAGAATACTTCGTTGTTTCTATTCCAAGAAAGATACAGTCTACTAGCAAATCACTGCTACATAAATAATGCTGTTAAGCCCATTTTAAGGAAGGAAAAGACCCATTGAAGTTGAGGCATAGTAGAGAGGACTCTACATGTAAAGCACTTATAGGTGATTACAGTGATTTCTAATTTTTTTTAAAAATTACATGGCTATTTAAAGGTCCCTTTTCTAACTTAAAAGTTCTATCTCTCCTCTGATCATACAGAAACAAACATCCTAAAACAGAAATGGTCTCCAGTTTTCAGGACATACCTGCAAAAGGTGCACCCACCACCAAAACTTTCCTTGTGTTCCCGGCCACAGACATCACACCACTGGCCAGAGACAAACCCATTCTGCCCATCTCCTGTTAGATTTTTAAAACACCTATGTAATTTCTACAGAATGTCATGTTACTTCAAATTATTCACAAGGTCCCATACTAAAGAAGGAGCCCTACCTTGTCTCCAGTTATCTCAAACCAGCGCTCTGTACTCGGTGGGTTATACCCATACACCTTCCCAACACTCTGTCTGACATCCGACAAGAGGGGATTGCAGCTTGAATTACAAGGCAAAATATATTTGTATGTAACAACATTTTTTTTTACATGTTTTCCCCTTTTACTTTGGCATACTAGTGCCTGACAAATTCTAGAAATCAATTTAAGTAATTCCCATACTTGTTCTAACTAGTTACACAATAGAGTGCAGACTTGGTCTGTCCATCCACGTCTTTTTCATCCATCTTCATGTTTTGTTTGCTTTTAAAAATGCTATCTCAAAGTGAGAGCTATCTATATGTTTATTTAAGGTATGCTTACCTGTCAGCATTTTTGTGGCCCCTCTCCCCCTTCCTAAGAAATTGTTAAGTGTCTCTGAATAACAAAGACCTGCTCTAGAGAGGGTATAAAGACCCGTCTTCATAAGGAAGGGTGAAGACGTAAATATATGAATTTAGTAAGAATATTCTAAGCAGAGCAAAGAGGAAAATTCCTGAAAAATTGGAAGTCTAATCTATTACAAATCTTAAACCTTGTAGAAGTAGAGCAGAATGGAGAAGAGAGCAAGCTGTCACTACAACACACCTAGCACAACTCTTCCATGTAGGGCTACCAATCAGCAGTAATGTTATGTTCTCCAGCTGGCAGCTGTCAAGTGAAAATCCAAACCAAGCATAGTTTTCTTCCCCTTGCACCATCCAGTTGGCATCCTGAACTGACAGAAATCCTGAGAGACCAAAAAAAAAACGAATTAAATCTTGGTGTGCCCTGGCATAGAAAAGTCCACTCGCAATCCTCCCCTGATTCATCCTATGACAACAAGTTCCTCTATGCAAAGTTACACTGTCCATGGTATGGCAACAGTGATTGCTGACTTCAAAGAGTTGCTCACCCTGCAGCTGCAGTGGCTGGTGAAAGCTTTTATTCCACACATCCTGTTTCTCAATCCTTCCAATAGCCTCCAAAAGTCCCACTTGAAAGTTACCAGTCAAGCCTGCCCTAAACTACTTACTGTTTATCAGAACTTGTCATTCTTCAAGAGTCCTGGGTGGGAGAGCTTCAAGTAATTCTGGCTATGATTTAAATAACTCATTCTGTGCTTTGGTTTTACAAAAATGTCAGTTAGCAGTGGTTTGAAACCAATTTTCTTGTGGTTTCTAGTTTTACATGAAGTAGAATAAGTTACAAAAATTAAGCATTATTGAAAATCTCAATTACATGATTCTGACAAAGCTACCCAAACTTTATTAACTTTATTTAGCTCCATATATGACATTTCCTCCCTCATTCACAAAAATCCTCATCACCTGTACTCAATAACTGTATTCACATGTAGCATTCCTCTTCAGCCACATGGAGTGTACAGAATGATAAAGATTCATCTGTTGAGGTTCATTTGCAATTTTCCAGGGAAGAGCAGTGAGCCTGCTCTGGACTCACAATACATAGTTGAATCCATTGTCTTAGCAAGGCTTTCAACACAGTCTCCCACAATGTTCTTCTATCCAAGCTAGGACATTGCAGTCTGGATGGATGGACAACCAGATGGAAAAAACCTGGTTGAGATGATCACCCTGACCAGAGCAGAGGACAATGGGTTGTCCTCTGAATGCCTGTGACAAGTGGAGTACCTTCAGGGATCAATCTTTAGGCTCATCCTGTTGAACACATTATAAATGATTCAAAGAAGGCAACAACATGCCCTTTTGTGAAGTTGGCAGGTAACAGGAGATTGCAGAAGGGCTACCATTCAGAGGGACCAAGACAGGCTGGAGGAACACGCTGAGAGGAACCTCACAAAATTCAGTGAGGACGAATGCAGAGCCTGACCCAGGGAAAGGAGATGCCCTTGCAGTGATACAGCTGGAGATAGACTGGCTGGGGAGCAGCCATGTGGAAAGGCCCTGGAGATCCTGGTGGGCAGAGAGCTGAGTGTGAGGCTCTGACAGGAGACAGCCAAGAGTGTCCCAGACTATATAAGCAGGAGCATGGCAAAGAGATTGAGAGAAGTGGTTGTTCCCACTTTACTCCTCCCTAGACCACAACTATAATACAGTAACAGGAAAGATGTTGATAAACTGGAGCAAATGTAGTCAGCGTATTCCATGCCTTCTGTGCCTGTGAGATCACTATGCCTGGTGGGAGGACAACAAAAAATGAGAATAAGCTGAAACAAGAAAGGTTCATACTGGCAGTAGCAAGACATTTTTTTCACTATGAGGACTGCCAAGAAGTGGAACCGCTGCCCAGAGTGGCTGTACAATCTGTATCATTGGAGGGTTTTAAGACCCGACTGGACAAAGCTCTGAGCAGTCTGGTCTGGCCTCACAGCTGTCCCTTATTGAGTAGGAGGCTGGGCACCTCTGAGATCACTTTGAACCTGAATTATCCCACGATTAATTAGGAACAAATGAACAGTCACATAAAATATGGGAAGGTTAAGTTACTCAATAAATATTACCTTGGTCATTCCTGTTGAAATGAGAGTAAAATGCAACCACAAATCCTCTCTGCTGCCCACTACCGGGTGCATATGGAGAGCCCACAACCAGGTCAGCATTTCCATCCCCATCAACATCTGCTGCCAGGAGGGACCAACCAAGATTACAGTAGGAATACTGTAATAAACAGTTAGTTTAAGTCTGAAATAGAACTGAAACCACCAATTCTGTAGCAAAATAGAGCAACTTACTTCTAAAGACCTAACTGTGCTTCTGGCCAAATTACCCTCCCACTCCCTGGCTTCAAGTCTGTTTTCTTTGGGTTTTTGTTTGGTTTGGGTGGGGATTTTTGGGGTGTTTTTTTTGGAGGGCTATGCATCTTTTTGTTAACCTTACTGCCTCTCCTGCACTGAGGTACAAACATCTTTTCCACATACAATAAATCTACGCAAGCACCTACTTGTTCCATCCCCATCAGTCTAAATTTCCTTGCAATTATAAGTTTGATTTTAACATTCTTTTTTTAAGCCCGTAAGCCCCTTTCCCCTTTATCTCATCTCCTGCTTGTGTAGCCCTCTGTTAGCCTGGCTAACAGGGTAGTATAAACAGGCTATTACATGTTATCAATATACCTGACAAGTTATGGTAACGTTTGGCTGAGATGCCAGGCCTCCTCCTTCAGTGCCCAAGTAGACATACACAGCACCCTAAACAGCAGGAAAAGCAAATACAGCATGAGAGCACCCACATATCAGTACCAAGTATTAAATCCAAGGCAAATCACAAGGAGTAGAACAGTTTTGCAAGGGCTATTCATGCAACTGCATTTTTCCTCTCAGAGCTTTCCCATAATACTTTCTTTCCCACTCCAAACCTAAGAATATCCATTTGTAATGGGTACTGCTGTAACCAAGCAACAAACTAGAGAAGTACATCTTCGCCACACTGAGTGTAAGGAGCAAGGGCAGTATAGCACATATTTATACTTGTAATACACACATCCAGGTGGCTCAAATTTTGTTAATTATTATTAATGCAATGGCAAACAGTGCAAGGCACAACAGACACACGCAATTTTCCAAGTTACTGGGTCTAAGTAAAAGCATTTAAATTCTTATTTAGACAGATAAATTAGTATCTAAAACTCTGAAGAGTTTTAAGCTTAATGGATATGGTTTAAATCAAAACATTTTACCTCTCAGTCTGCACAGCCTCAAAATACTCAGGGACCATTACATGGGCTTATCTGGTAAGCTGCAAGTCATTAAGCCTCTGTAACTTGATTATTTTAGCAAGTGTGTCTGTGTTCATCACATTTTAGATATCATTTGTAGGCCTATGACAGCATATGACAAAGCTCATGGACCCACGAGGTCCATTCCAGACTCTGTTCCTAAATAAAAAGGGTACACTTGTTTTTAATGAGTGGCCCTTACATTTCCAGCACATCAGTGCTGCAAAGTTGCAATCTGGTTTGGATGTCTAATGTGCAAAAGGCCACTGAAAGAGAAATACAGATAGCTGTCATTGCTCTAGTCAAAGTACCTACAAAGGTTATAAACTTTTGTGTTTAAATTACAATATCACTTTGAGCAATAACAGAAATTCTCTCTTTCATTTCACTGTTCAAAAAAATATGTATCAGTAAAAATATTTAGTTTGGAGAGGAAAAAAATCCCCAAGAAACTAATGTATGTAGCTTACTTTATAAGTAAGAAACTGAGATCCCACAGAAGGTGCTCCAATTGCCAGATCTGGCACCCCATCCTCATTGAAGTCCAGGACTGCCAGGGCAGAACCAAATCTTCCTGAAGGCTAAAAGAAAAGGGATTGCTCTAATGTTTTCAAGACAAAACCATAAAAACCTAATGCACATTTTCACAGGGAAGAACTGGAAACAGATGACAATAGTCTATCCCAACAATTCTTTTCCTCCTAAGTAAGAACCTCCACGCCAATACACTAACTCAAAGTCAACTGTTCTGTTTGAGGATGTGGAGGTGTTAAAATGAAGGACAACTGAACATGATATGGTGCTGTTTTGCTCTTTCCTCTTCTGCACCATTGATGTTAAGCTTATGGTCTTTCCTGTTGACAGCATTATAACTGAACCACTAAAACACTGTATAAGAAGACAGCAGCTGTTACTTCACAGTTTATAACCACAGAAACAGATTAAAAGGAAATGTATCTCATTTCTCCCTATTCTCTTCTTTGTGAATAAAGATATTTTCTACAGAGGATCATATTTAATACTTAAAAGGGTTGTTTGCTCCTGCTTCTTGCTTACAAACCAGCCACCATCATGTCAAATCATAGTTTCCTCTTTTTTTTTCAATACTCTTACTAAAGGCACAATGATTTGGGGAGAAGTCATCAATTAATAAAAAAATGTAGCTTCAAAGGAATTGAAACATATCAAATCAATAATTTTAGATTAAAAAGGAAGGGAAATTCACAGTATTTTCATAAATGCAGGGACCAGAATGAGCTTACTGTGACTTACAGAGATACTACTTCAGTTTTATTCAAGGGCACATTATGGTCTAATGCTCACTTATCTGGCACAGTAATGAAAGTGAACCTACAGATCACCATTGCTCCAATTGTTCCTGGGACTTTAATAATTATATTTTTTCTTGAAAAGCATATGACATCCTTTAATCAGGAGTATTTCAGGAATAATACTCATACACATTAGTGATACCATTGCTCAGTCAAAATTTAACACATTTTCAGGCAAAAAAAATTAAGTGATAAATATCTGACTTGACACTCCACCTGATGACCCTGTAGTACTTGGTCAGCTTTCCCATCCAGATCCATGTCCTCTGGTGGCAAACCTGACTGGTTGCCATAAACCACATACACCCGTCCCATCTGAATGTGGCCCATGGTGCTGTACCCTGGTGCTCCAACCACCAGATCTTCATATCCATCCTGGTTTAGGTCAGCTGAGATCATTGCCCTGTACAGCAAGGGAGTCAACAAAATCAGCATTAGCTTCCAGACTACCACAACATTACTGGAAAAAAATCATTTTAATTCAGATAAACCATGCAGTTTTGTAAAAATCTACACAGCATTTTTTATATCATATATTTGATTTGTATTTTCTTAAATAAAAACAGAGCCTCTAAGGTTCATCTTCCATTAATGCATATGAGATCTGTGGGAACTACTTTTTACTGACATAAGGCACCTGAGAGAAATCAGAGCAAGAAGCATGAAAAAAGGCAGCTCGCATATGACAAAAAATACAAAAAAGGAAATTCAGTATCTTTTCAACTGAATATCTGATTTAGTTGATGGACTTAACAGGAGCTAAGCAAAGGGATCACAAGTCTCAGTAATATGTTGGATTTTAAGGAGGGAGTGTGGAAAGAACTAACTACTGTTAATTTGGCCAGTGTGAAGTAAACTCAAGAATTAAATCCAAATTTTGAGACAGAATAAGTGAAGCAAGATGAGCAGCAATGCAAATTAATTTTATCACTCTTCTCTTTTGAATATCAAGGTAAAACCTCATAGGCAAGGACAGAGAATATGCCTCTCTCCATCCTGAATCTATCTCTGAACTCACTACTAGTCTTGAGTATTTCCAAGAACACTCACTAAGCATCATCAGTCATCAACTCACGACCGACAACTAATTTTGTACAAACATCAACCCATAATCAAAAAAGGGTAACAGCGTTCCTATATTGTTCAGAAGTAGAGCTGATGTCAGTTCTAGTTTTGGTTCCTGCCAATCTGAGCTTGATCAACATCTGAAAGAAAAATCTTATGGGTTAACTTGTTGTTCTGGACAGACAACATAAGGCATTCCATCAGATTTGTACCACTAATTGATTTGTGCTGTCACCTTTAAAGAGTATCCAAAGGATCAACAATAATATTTTGGTGGGTACTCAAAATTTTCAGAAATTAAGAGCAAGGTGGGATGAAAAACAATTACCAACCATCCAAGCCTAGCATAGGGTGAAGTCAGAAAATATGAAGCTGTTGGCTTGGAGATATGCTTAGAAGATTTCTGATGTGTAGCTCCTAATGCTCTCCAGACATCGGTTTTAAGAGCATGGTTTATCAAGCGGAGGGATTTCTGAAATAAAAATAATAAAGAGACACAAGAATGGTTAAAACACAAGCTGAAACTCTAGAACATTTTGGGTCACCTCAAAAACCAACTCACCAACTGTGGAAATCACCACATGGATTTAAGAGGACTCTGACTTGGGTCATAAGCACTGTTTTCGAAAGAGACAAAAATCTGTATGCTTTAAAGGGAGCACTACTAATTGTTCACTGCTATGCTTTGCTGGGAGTTCTTAACCCAAAAAAAAAGCAATCATATGCCTGTAAAATGTAAACACTAAATATATATTTTGTAATTTTTGGCACTGGGGGATATGTTCTAACTTCACTATACAATGAGCCAAGTGTATAAATCAAGTATTTATGATGTACATATACAGATTAACAATGGTATTGGAATCTCCTGAAGTGAAGTCAGAGGCTACTGTAAATATCCAGAGACCCTGCTCCACCACGCAGCATTTCAGACATAAATGAAAACAATTTTATAAAGGGCTGAATTTTACCTGACACATCTGTCACTTCTCACTTACTGTTGCCCAAGGCTGTATGTTGAATTGAACTCCTCTCTCTGTATAGTTTATATTCTTCTCAAGTGTTTCTGTAAGCAAAGAAGTTGTATTCTTGTGATGTTCATGTTTTGATTGTTTGTTTCTGCTAAAATAAAGAAGGCAGTGACAAGAATGAATATAACTGAACGACTGGCTTGAGGTAAAAGTCTCTCAGGTCCTGCACAGTTCCTTTATACAAAACTTAGTTATTCATGCTAAGAGACTCTCCAATTCACACACAAAAAGATGACCTAAAATATCTCTAATTTTCAGTAGCTCACTATCCACATTAGCAGAAGACTCTCCTTTCATCACTAAACCTTTAAAGCATCAGAGCTGTACTTACATGTGGTTGTCCTTCTGTTTCTTTGTGCAGTTTATAAACAGAGGGTTCTCAGGCAGGTAGCAGCCACTAAAGAAAAATACACAGATTGCACTTTAAAGATTTAACTGCAATGGAAGTGAAAATAAAAATACAACTTTTATCCTTACTCTGTTAGTAGTCATCAGTTTTCTCAAGAAAATCAAAATCAGAGCATCATCATAACCATTAGAAACCCCTATGATATTAATTTAATGACCTTGATTAGATTCTATATGGATATCACATCTTTAGAGAACCCTTGAAGGAAACTTATCATAACATGCCCTGTTGTCTCTGTGAATCTAAAGCACTTTAAATGAAAGTGCCATTCTGGAACAAACAACGTAGCAGATTGTGCCATTCTGTATTTCAAACATAACTTCCAAAAATAGCAACAGTGATATTTTCCATATAAATGGATGGATTAATTGTCAATGTTGGTCTTATAAAATTATTTACAGAAAGGTTACACTTGTAAGAGAGCCATACAAGGCTAGAACTTCTGTAAAAATATGAAACTGCGAGTGGAAGCCTGAGTTTAAACACTAGAATATATACTCCTACTCTTCCTAATCCTACTTACCTTCAGAGTCTGAAGGTAATTTCTGACCTCCCCTCAGAAGGGACATCTTTGCTTACTGATCACAGCAGCCAGAAGGTGCAGGCTCAGATTGCCAGGCCAGGCAGAACCTCAGGCACGGCTTTGCGACATTTAAGCAAACCCTTGAGTATGTCTTAAAGAATACCCCAAATTTTCCCTGCTAAGTATCAGCTGGACATGCCAGAGGCTTGCCAGGCCAAAGGAGTGTGAACAGATAACAAATGCAAACTCAAGGCCCATGTAATCCTGTCACCTGGTTAAAAGGCAGACATGGAAATCACTCTGTCCAAGCAAGGGTCTAAAGCTCAGCACCTCTTCTGGGAAAGAAGCTGCCTTAAGAAGAACATTTAGGTGGGTGTCAGAACTTGACCACTGCATTTCATATTTTGGGACACACAGTTTACCTGGTTCCATTCTCTAGCATATGGCTTGTCAGCTCAAAAATATTGTTTGCCCAGAATGCCATGTCATCCACTCCTCCAAGGAAGTATTCATGGAACTTCTCCACCAGGAATGGAGATTTACGAGCATATGTTGGAAAAAGCTGAGACAGGCAACACACTTAGTAAAATGGATTACATAATCTCCATGCTATATGTTCACTTTATAAAAAAAAACAGAAAACCAACCTTGCCTACAAGAAGCCTTTCTCCATGCCTGAAAAAAAAGAAAAACTCTTCAGAAATGAAACTTGCTTCATTTAATATTTAATTGTTTAAACAGCTCTTTTCAAGAGTCCTGTATGGTAAATACTATGCAAGTCATTACATTTCCATGTTGGTTGTTAATATACTTTTTAAAGTTGTAATGTAGAAAGTAACGATATAAACTTTATTGCCCTTAATTTTGAGGGATTCACAGTTTTTGTAAATGCTGTGTGACTACTGGTAATTAACTGAAATAAAGGATACAGCTAAGCTGTTCAGGATATTCAAAAGCAGACACTGCCAGATATCTAAAGTCTCTTTTGAATTATTCTTGGACTGGAAGGGATCTAAATAAAGTGTAGATAAGGCATGTATCTAGATATGTACACTACTCCTTCAGTACATGATAATTTTTACTGCTAACATGCCACAATGCACGGGTACTTGAAGACACAGCTGTTCTCAAATAAATAGGCGTAAATATGTTAAATGCATACATGCATTAAAAAGCCAAGATTCACCATCCATGGTGCAATAATTAATTTCATAGTCATCAGCAGTCCAAATTTGGGGTTTAAAAAAATGCAGGTGTTCTGTGATTTTGGGGTCTAGGAGGGAGTCTATATTGCTGACATCAATGCATAAGGTGTTTCAAATACAATTATCATCATTTTCCTACACATGTTTCACTTACAAAAGCCCAGACAGAGCTATTCAACTTACAGTTCAAAAAACAGCAGGAAAGTACAGTCAGTAATTGTCCTTTCAGTTATGACTTCTTTTCCATAAAATTCCTTATAGATAGCTGCTAGGTCTTTGACAGGTACATACCTAAAAACAAAAAGAAGGTATTACAACAACAGATGTTTCACAGCACCTGATAAAATTTACAGTTATTGTAATAACAATAGCCTATAAAATATTCTAAACTTCAAAACATACATAAGGTCATGAAGATTTACAAATGCCAGAAAGACCAGGATTGCACATGCAACCGTGAGGAGGGGAAAAAAAAAGTGTATATCTAAATATTCTGCTCATTTTTATGCTTTTAAAACTGTCTGAATTCAACATCCTCACCTTCCAAAACTTTAAATAGATCTCACTTAGACTGCTATTTAACTGAGTTATTTAACTAACTGCTAGGACATTCCAGCAAAGGTTTTCACTGGTTATTTTATATATAAATACTTATATCTTCAGAGATAAATAGTTTAATCTTTCTTCTGTGTTCCTATACATAAAATTCTCTTTTTCTTCTGTCCTTCCAGTTTTCCACATCAGGGAACAGTAAATTTGCATATAAGGAATACCAAACTCAGAAAAATTCAAATAGCTATAAGAGTTTCTTTTGAAAGAAAATAAAGAAGGACAGTATTTTGTTAAAACATTAATACAGAATTATGTGACGTGATTATATTATATTGTATATAATTATACAGAATAAGTGAAATAAATATTAAAGAAGGCTTACCAACTTGATGCCAGATAACCGAAGTCCAGCTCAAACTGACTCACTACATCTCCTCCTGAGGATGAAAGAATGAAAAAAAAACCCACACAGCCCAACAAACAAAACCTGTTAAGTATCTGTCATGGGTAACAGTGTGGATGAAGCTATGTTTGGCTATGCTATATGTATTTATATGGCAGATCTTCCAGCTATATATTTAGAATACACAAATGGTTCACCTGAAAGTATGCTGCACATTTTATACCTCCATAAAATAATGCACAATTTAAAATCAAAGTAGAGACTCCATCTAAATCCTTTAGTCTGCATTTTGGCTTTAAGCCAAGTGTCCATATGCCTTATAAAATCTCCTGAAACATGGAGCATGGGGACAGGTACCCCAGGGCTTTGCAAGCCATGGGGAAGGGCAAGAATACAGTGTCCCTATGCCATTCTCAGCTCCTGCATTGCACAGGATAAGAGCCAGAATCAACCACTATGGTTTTGAAGAGGACTAGTTATTCCAGTACAAGGATCTATGATTGGCAAACAGAAACATTACCGAAATCTCCAGCACTGTGAGCTTCTGAGTATGAACCATGAAAATCAATCTGGAGAAAGAGAAAAACAAGAGAACTGCCTGTTTCTTTTAATATGAGCAGAAACAAACTCTTCAAGCAGCCCTAATGCTTACAGGTCCCAAACCTGACAAACTTCACTCTTATGAAGTTTGTGATGCTGTGTCTCTCCGAAAATCTTCCTGAAACAGGGCTCCAGCTTTTCTCTTTTCTCCCCACCACAGTCCAAAGCTAAGCTATCCATTCCAATAAATCCAGTTGTATCAATAAATAAAATAATGCAGGCTTACTTCTCCCATGGCCTTTAGAAATCCTTGGTCGATACCCAGGCTATGCCAGCTAATATCTGCCACCATATGTGAGGCAATTCCAAACAGGAAAGCCACCAGCTTCTCTGTAGCCTGCACAACAATAATCCATTTGTAGTAATACCAGTCATTTTACTCCGGTCTTTAAGAAGATAGCATTTTATGTAAGTGCATTCTACAAGGATATAGGTGAGAAACTCTTACAGTACAAGAACTTAGCATGACAAAGTGTTGTCCACTCACTGCTTGATGCCGGAGGCACCTTTTGTCTCTTGAGAAGCTCTAAGCACTTTATACAGTCCAAGGCCATAGAATTACGTGGTTGATGTCAGGGTAATCTGCATACTTCAAGTTAAATGTGTACTAAACTGTTTTCCTGGACCAGGGATAAACACTTCCACTTCCAAGGAGTGAACTCCCCCTGCCACTATGGGTGTTGTGTGGGCACACAGAGGAGAGGAAGACATTCCTCTGCATTCTCACTTTTCACAAAACATTATTCCTCTCTTCCTACATAGCTCACAGACCATAAACAAGAGCAAATCAGGACTAAGCTCAAGATTTCACATGCGAGAATTCTAAAAGATGTCTGGTTTTCAAATGGCAAACCCTCAACCAGATCTGACAGGAATGCAAGACCACCAATCACATTTAAAAGTTTGAACCTATGAAATGTATCATATGCATCAGACCACAGTGGAGATAACTTATAGACTTTATACGGAAACTGTAACTTTTTTGTATGGTGAAGATGAAAACAGGATTTCAAGTGTTCCTCCTTTCAAGCAGAGACTTTAATATAAAAATGCAAAGTTTTTTCTACACTTCGCAAAGGATGAAATTGCAACTAGTGAAGGTGAAGAAAACAGTTGAAAGCAAAGTCTAAAGCTAATCAAATTTTCTTACCTCTTCCCAAGGCTGAGGATAATTCCTCCTGATGTAGTCAATACTTGCTTTGAGAAATGGTGACCAGTGAGTGTCTTCAGACACATCATGGAATATTCCTATTGCAATAAAATTGTAAAAGTATTTGATTTATTCTTTGGAGAAAAATGAAAAAGAAAAAACAAGAAAGAGTTTTTTCCAGTAAAAAACCCACAGACTTTTGTTCAATTTCATATCATACAGATGATATATTTTGCAATCCATGTAATGAGAAGAGCCAAATGAAGCTTATTTTTATGTGATTTATACTGTCAAAACAGATACTAGATCTACCTTCTATGATTTTGGTTTGAAGCATCTGAAAATTTTGTGCCTGCTCCCTTTCTCTGTGCCCATGACTAGGTACAGTACAATGAAAAGCTGCCTCCCAATCAGAGAAGATAAAGAGAGCTGACAGAGAAGCTGTTGACTAAATTAATGCATTCACTTCTATGGTAGAAAAGCTGTTGGGAATGGCAGCCCACACAAAATATCATGTTTTCAGACAGGTATCAGTTTGCACAGGGCAGAGAGGGCTATGTCATCATTATCACCACCATAATTTTCAACAGAAAGGCAAACTTGCCAAGATACAGTCACTGTAGGAGCAAAAAAAAGGGAGCAAAACAGGAAAAAAAATTAGGTTTCAGTTGAAGAATCCATTATGACTGTCATTTGGATTTTGGCAGAAAAGATTACGTAGGATCTAATAGTGACCTTGCCTAAAAATTTCTGCATACCTACATAAAGCTAAGTGCAAAGTGATGTTAACATAAAGAGACCAAGCAGCACAATGTTAAATTCTCTAAGGGGTGAGAAGGTAGGCAGGAAAGAGGTTGTCCAGACCATCAGTACACTTGGAGGAAGAGTACGTGTTTGTTCATGCAGCACAGGGAAACTGCACAACATTAGGGCAGATTAAACACTGAGAGAGCAGACCTTGGGGGTAATTCAGTTACCTCCTGGCCTCTTCACATTTTACAGTGCAGCTAAACTAGATAACATAAGGATGAGATTTGCTAGGCCAGACTCAGAGTAGCCTTCTACATCTGAGTTTGTCTCCTGCTTGGAAAGGCAGTCTGGATGGTATTGTTCTGGATGGCTTTGTTCTTGATCTAGTGACACTCAGTTAAAACAGCTCAGGTCTGCAGAGGTACATATTTCCTCCACATTGACTAAGGAACTTAGTCGTGGTCCAACTTACTCGTGGACCATCACTCGTGCTTACTCGTGGTCCAACTATAACAAGGCAGGATGGACTCCAGCTTTAGTGAAGGAATGAGGGTTCGATCCTGCAGATAGAGGCTCTGCCCACTGGCCTGGTATAAGGCAGAGGTCAAAACTGTTAGAAGGGAAAGATGAGGAAGATAGAAATAACCAAGTTGAAATAGAAATCGCAAAAATCCTAGAACATCAGTCATGAAAACAAGGCAAATGAGACTGAAGTCTGGGACAAGATGTTAGCAGAGCCAAGCAGAAAACCAAGAACAGTGACCCAATGAGTGACTGAAGACAAAACCCGTATTAAATGCCAGAGCAGAGAGGTGATCTGGATGTGAACTGAGCACATCACGATATGAACCAAGTAGCCTGCTGTTGGCATAACCAACAGTCAGCATCAACAACCTGTGTCTGAGAAACAATGAGAAGTTTGGCTGCAACTGTGTTTTGACTCTAAGCCAAAGAAAGATCCTAAGTACACCTTGAATTTAATGGAATTTGCATGGCCCACTAAAATAAGCTACTTCCCATACTTTAAACTTCCATTAGTATCTCAAAAATCAACCCACACAAAGTACTTATCACTGCCCTGTATCTGGTATCTGCCTAAACATAGCTTGTTATTGGAGGACAGGCTGTTTGTCCCATTTGTTAATTGTTCAGTATCCAGGTTGAGCATTCCAGTAGCAAATATCCTACAGCAAGGCCTAGCTGGCTGTTTTGTAGCTCTGATGTTGCTGGAGAAGTTGATTATGATCAAGAGCTGACCTATCAGAGTGGAAAAATCAGGGGACCAAGTGCAAGTCAAGACATACTTTTTACAGCTATTGAAAGAGGGTGCTAATTTTGTGATGCAGTCTTTAGATCTGCAAGCAGAAAAATTAAGATTGACATTCATTTCCAACAGGAGCAATAAAAGGCAAAAAGACAGCACTCTGGAAAAGAAAGGCTTTAAACTGGGATATTACTAACATTTGCCCACCCATCCCCAGCAAATCCTCCACTATTTTGTTACTGTGGGGTTTTTTATATTCTCCTATCCTCTTTTTGACTGGTCTGATAGAAACTAATACTTCCTAATACAGAAATACCTCTAGGCTTTCCCTAAGACTTATTAAAAAAAAAGATCATTTTGTCCTCTCAGTACTCAGTAGCTAATTTAGTAAAACAGCATCCTTCTATCAAATTGCCTTTTCCATTAAATAGTGGAATTTTTATAAATTTTTATTTAAAGAACTACTTTCTAAAAATATTTTTGAATGCATTATTTCATTAAAAAGTTCTACAAAAGGCTCAAAATACTAACAAAAATGGTGGATATTTTTGGCAGGAAAGCATTTTTGGCCACACTTCATTTCTTACAATGTAAGCATTTTCAAACCTACTAAATGCTATAGGATTTCTACATAAAAATACAGTTGTTATTACATTGGACTTAGAAAGTTTTTCTTACCGCCTTTGCAGATCGGAGGATAAAAGGCATCAGGATAAGTACTCCCAGCCTGAAATGCATCTTGGTGTTTTAGCAATAACTGGGGAAAGGATGGTGGGAAAAAGGAATCAAAATGTTATTGCACAGCACAAAACCACATTTTACAGCCAACATAAAAGATAAATTTTAAATATCCAGCAAGATACAAATATTATCTTGGTAAAATACACCATATGGTGCACAAAACCTTGCTGTCATTTTGCTGTCCTTATGTTTATTAAATCTCCTTTCTGAAAGTCCTGTGCTGATTCTTCTAATACAGCTACTCACATAGAATATGACTAAAGCAGGTGGGAAAACATGCAAGAAACGACACAAAGTGTATATATATATATATATATATATATATGTATGTATATGTATATATTTATACACACATTGGTATAATTGCTATGTTCTTGTAATAGTATTCAGAAGGAGTCAAATTATTTTCAACAAAAAAAGGCAAAAATGCAGTCTGGGCACAATGTTGACACACATATTACTGAGAATAATAAAGAAAGGCAAGAAGACAGATGGAAAAACATTCAGAAGAAAGGTGTATGCAATTAAGCAATAATATGCGTCCTACCTGTCTATAATTAACACTGCCTTCATGCTTAAGGAAAAATTCCAGAGCTCTATGCGCTGAAAAACAACATATTGAAGTATTGATTTATAGGTATTGTGTGAAGGCCCATGTTTTGTCAGAAGCACTATCAAAACCAGAAGACACCACATTTTCGTACCTAAGCCAAGTGCCACATGCATGAAACACGATTTCTCACAGAATTATGTACCTGTGAGAGGGTGTGTTTTCTCACCTAGGGAGCTATTAAGGAAGTGCTGTTTCTGTGGCACATCTTCAGTCTCTCTCTAATCCCCAGCTCCCAAGCTGACCAACCAAGCTGAAATCACGGGGAAATGAACTCGCCTTGTCCAGAACTGAGCTACAGCAGTGAACTGACAGGATCACACCCAGCACATATAGAACGTGAACCATAAAGTTCTAACTGTACTGTATTCAAGTTTCATTGTTGCCCTTGACATTGAAAAAGGGTACATTGGGAATCAATGTGGATGTATAACAGTTTGATTAATTTTTAACATGCATGAAAACTGACAAATATCTAAAGTCAGCAAGGTAAAAACCACTATTTATTCAACGAATTGGCAGACATTCTTACTGTCAAAATCTTTATTTAGCAAGCATAACAAGTGAATGAAACAAACTGACATCCTTTTCTTTAATAAGGTCTCCTCCTAATTAATATTAGATCCCAGGAATAATCTATCAACACTATTCTAAAAATGCTCTAAAGCTATTTACAGAGTAAATTTAATTTGTTCCTTACCAAACAAATCACATCTCAAAAAACCCAAAAAAACCAAACAACAAAACACAACAAACAAACAAAAAAAAACCCCCACCAAACCTAAACCAAACCACTTTCATTCTGGAATAAGAGCTAGACAAAATCGTGTGGATTTGAATGATATTTCACTTTGAATTTTACCCAGAGGTCTAAACCATCTTTATACAAACATGTTATGATACCTTAAAGACCAGTCTTGTACCAGAACAGACACAACAACAACAAAATAATAAATAATCTAAAATTTTAAGGCTCAGACATTTCAACACGTCTCTTTCCAGTGTGGGAGAGTCTCAGTTTGGTAGTTTGCTTTTCCTGCCTCCCATCTCCCCTGCACTGCTCTCTTTACTCGAGGGGGCCCAGGTTCTATAACTCCATCTCTACAAGTAGTTTTATGACAGACCCCCACAGTTCCACAGAGCCTCACAAGTCTGACAGGAGCCCCTGGGGGGAAGTAGGACACAGCACAGCTCTGCCAAGCGCACTGAACACGATCAGCATTCTGAACATGCAGAGTTTTTCACCATTTAAAAAGTACATTCAAAAATCTGTCCAGGATTTCTTTGGTGCTGGCTTTGAATGAGATGAATTCCTTTCTACAGTTTTTTGTTCGGGGTTTTTTTTTTGTTTGCTTGTTTTTGTTGCCCTGGAATACTCAGTGTTCGAATTTTGGAAATACTTTCATCATATTGTCATAGATTTCAATGTGCACAACAGTAAAAGCACTCATTTTAGCAGCATCAGAGCTGAACACAATTTAATGCAATTTTCAGAAAAATGGACAAAATTTGTTGTAAACTATGACTGAATAGTTCAGTGTACACACAACTCCTCTGACAGCCAAGACCTTTAATTATATAAATGCAGGTTTTCTGCCATATGCTCCCTTGATTAGAAAAAAAAGTGACTGCTTTGGGACAGATCTGTAAGCTTGTTTCTCTTTGCAGATTTTTTTTTGCAAACACACTCTATTCTGGCAAATCTTGTTTATTCAAGTTATTCAAGTTATTCACGCAATAATGTGAAATGTTATTGACTTTATTTCAAGTCCTCAGAAGCTCATACTCGGTAATTAGAGCCCTGAGCTTGCAAAGATGTGTGCACTTGCCTAACCTCAGGCAGCATGACTTCTCCTGCTGATTATTATGGGTTTCTTGACACATTGTTAGGAAAAGCGAATGGTTGCAGGATGCTGATCATGGGTACACTCCGTAAGGGAACACACTTCAGTCTCAAATGCCATGAATAATCCCAGCCTTTAACTTGTTCAAAGTTGCATGTATTCAGTACTTAAAGTCTGAGAAAATTACCTGAATAGAGGCAACATCCTACGTTTTACCATCTGTTTGAGCAATGAATTTAGAAACAAAAACAGAAGAACAAATAATTAAAACTGTCAGTTATTACGAGTAGCTATTTCAGAATAACCCCACACTGCTCCTGTTTGTTCTTCCAATAACTACAGAAGAAACCAGATTTTAAAAACAGCACAGGAAAACAAAAAATTCAAAACAGAAATATATCTCCATTTTGATGTTCACTCAGTTCTCTCCTTCATTCTCTACAAATCTAGGCTGTTCAGGCTACAGAGAGCAACCTCCCAGAAAGAGACACAGAACAAAATTTTCTTAGTCACAGATACAAACATATTACAGAATTTTATCTATTTTATGCAGGTATGGCATAATTAATACATGGTGATTTGAAAACAGAGCTACCACAAACGACCTGTGTTATTCTTTAGTTTAAATATAACAATCCCATGAATTGCCTAAAGCATTCCTCTCCTTTCTCCAAACCAAACCCTGTCTACGTAAGACTCACAGACACAAACATTCCAGTTACATAATGCCTGTGTTTTAGGAGACGGAAAAATACGCAACTCAAGTAAATTCAAGCATTTTGCTTATAAAAACAGTAAAGTTTCAAACTCCAAACTACTCATTTATCCTGTTATTCACATTTCTTTAATTATGTAGGCTGCTTATTACTTTAACATTATTTCCTCTCTCTATTTTCCAGCTGAATCTGAATTTACTTCTCTTCACAAGCAATTCAAAACACGAGTAAACTCATTCTGAACATGTCTTACCTATTTCAACATGTGTTGAAATTCCACACGGGATACATCTTCGACAGAAATGATACAGTATAACCGGCAAGACAGACCAAATCTTCAGACCAACCATGATGCTGGCTCCAACTGTGGTTTTCAGGAGCCTGGAGCAGTAGCACTGTGACCTTTGAAATGTGGGTTACGGAGCATGCCTTTTCTTTCAGACATATTGCTGACACAGCAAGCAAACGACTGCTGTATTTGAAAGGCTATTTTATACAAAGCTTCTTTTTACTGCTAATAAAGTAATTTATCTAAAAAAAGGGAAATAATCTATGGGTGTTTTCCCCTCTTAAATTCTGTAATACCTCTGGGATTTAAGAAGAGTAATCAGTGCATCACTGCACAGCAGCAGTGAGATTTCTCTTAAATACGACAGCATGGCAAAGAGCCATCCTATCACAGTTTGACCAGTTCATGGTGGCCTTGCCTTTCAACAACTACATCCCATATCACAAAAAAAATTAAAGACAATTGCCAAGAAATAATTAATAGAAATACACTAGCTCCCGAGTTGCAGGTAATACAATACCTTGGTGAGCTGATGGGACATCGTACACATACATCTGGGTCTTATCATCTGCAAAGAAAGCCCAACTGATATGTGGGGGGCTCACGGAAGTACTCCTGCCACATGTGCTGCTATGAACTTCTGGCTGCAGAGGCTGGGCACCCTGCGTTTCCCACCCACCCTTCATGTACGTGGCACAGCCACACCAGTCCCCAGCGAGACGGTGGCCCCGGACAGGGGCTTCGCATGGCCCTTGTGCCGGAGACTGACCAGCCATCATGGGTCTCAGTGGCGGTGCTCCTGCAGTCAAGCACAAGTCAGCCTGGAGGAGACTGAGGAGAGACCTCATCGCAGTCTACAGCTTCCTCACGAAGAGAAGAGGAGGGGGAGGCACAGATCTCTTCTCTGTGTTGTCCAGTGACAGGACGTGACAGAATGGCACGAAGCTGTGTCAGGAGAGGTTTGAGTTGGGCATTAGGAAAAGGTTTTTCAACCAGAGGATGGTTGGGTACTGGAAGGAAGCGGTCAGACCACCAAGTCTGATAGGAATTAAGAAGCGTAAAAGGTTCTTCAGCCAGAGGGTGGTTGGGCACTGGAACAGGCTCCCCAAGGAAGTGGTCACAGCATCAAGCCTGATAGGAGTTCAAGAAGCGTTTGCACAACGCTCTCAGACACATGGTGTGACCCTTGGGGATGGTCTTGTGCAGGGACAGGAGCTGGACTCGATGATCCCTGTGGGACTCTTCCAACTCAGGATATTCTATGATTCTATGACTCTAACCCTCCCCTCTCCCTACGAAGCGGGGGTCTCGATGGGGCGGGGGAAACGGGGCTCCGAGAGGCAGAAGTCCCCACCCCCGTCCCCCCCCGCGCTGCGCTCCCACCCCTTTCTGGGCAGACCGAGCGCCCTTGCAGGCTCCCGCCCACCGCCGTGCCCCGGAGAGACGCCGCTTGTGGCCCGGCCCCCCGGCAGCAGCTCCTCCTCC
>VZRJ01008207.1:0-32509 GCA_013397565.1 Ptilonorhynchus violaceus | reverse complement strand
GGGTCTCCCGGGGCTTCGCTTCCCCGTCCGTGCGCGCGGCGGCCACGGCAGCCTTGTCTCTCCCTGCTCCCAGGAGAGGAGCGCGCGCCTCCGCAGATGGTACGAGCTGATGATGGAGAACAAGGAGGAGCTGGCGCGGATCATAACGGCCGAGAACGTGAGTAGGGCCGCGGGTGTGGGCATGGGCACTGCCCTGTGCTGGCAGGGAACTCGGACTGGGAAACCTCACACAAGCAGGCGAACAGTAATACGAAGTAAAACTGACAGCCCTCAAGACTCCCCCTGCGCACTTCACCGGTTAGCCACCATGTCCCTTCTAATAACTTTGGGCACCTTGTGCACTCACATAGCTCTGCTAGGTCAGTGATGACATTTCAAGCATTCCTCCTCCGGACATACATAAAGTGCGTTGGTTTGATGACAGTAGTACCTAACCAGCAGAAACCAGACCCACGTTGTGCTTCATGGCATGCAAAAGCATGCATCCACCTAAACCATGGTCCTCGTGGCAGAAATGTTTGTGTTTTTTCAGCTTCGTTCACTAGCAAAAAACAAGTCTACAAGTTGGATTCACATGGTCTGTTTGGGTTTGTATCCCTGAGTGGTCTGGGAGCTCACAGACCAGTGTCCTTTTCGTTAAAACCTTGCTGGAGGATACTTCTGCAGCTCTTCTGTGGTATCACAGCTGCTAATGGTCATTCAGTCCACAGGATCAGACCTGGGGATAGTCCTAAGTAATGCTCCCAAAACAAATGACTCTGGCATAAAATTGTAACTGTTTTGCCATGATTTGCATCTTTCTAAAGAATGGCAATAGCAGCTAACTGCAGCGTTTGTAAATACATACTACATTTACTATTCCTCCTCCTTGTCTTAGGCAGGTGTGAATCCAGGCACAGCATACAAAAAGTTGACTATACAATGATGGTAATATTGAAGCCACACGACTATTGCTGCTGCAGTCATATGATCCTTTTTGGAGATCACAGTGTACGTGATATGGAGGGTATCATAAAGTACTCTGAAAAAAACCAGAAGCTCCAAAATTACATGCATTTGTTTTTATTGCTTCTGTTTGCCGCTTACAATGTATCTTCAATCTGACTTAATCAAAGGGGAAGCCCCTGAAGGAAGCACAAGGTGAAATCGTGTATTCTGCCTCGTTTCTGGAGTGGTTTGCAGAAGAGGCTCGCCGCATCTATGGTGACATTATTCCAGTATCTGCAAAAGACAGAAGAGCCCTGGTGCTGAAGCAGCCAGTAGGAGTGGCAGCTGTTATAACCCCAGTAAGCATAGCTGAACTCTTTCTAATCATATGAAGGTTTTCATCTCAGGCCACAGCATGAAGCTGTGGCCTTCTCTAGCCCTGGCAAACACCCCTCAAGATTTTAATTTCTACCTTGTATTTGCTTCTTCGTGGATTGGGAGTGCTCCTTTGGAATATTTACTTAGGATAAAGTGCATCATGCAGGTCTGTTTAGGTTATTGCATAATTACAGAAAATGTCAGTTATTTCTGCAAAAACAGGAGGCAAAATTTTCCCAACTTTGATTGTTCTTTTTTCTCTCTTCCTAGTGGAATTTTCCCAGCGCTATGATTACCCGGAAGGTTGGTGCAGCTCTGGCAGCTGGCTGTACAGTGGTAGTGAAACCTGCAGAGGACACACCTTTGTCAGCATTAGCTCTTGGGGAGGTGAGCTTTCAGTGCTAAGCTTTACCTCAGCAGTGAACTGAAGCTGTAAATGGGAAGTCAGTTGGCCAGGGTAACTGACCAGCTTCATATGTGAAGAAAGGGCAAACTGGCTGACTTAATGCAGGTGTTTTAGTCTAAGTGAGAATCTTTATGAATTGCCTCTAATATGGTCTTGAGCCTCAAAATGGATCAGGCCATTTTGCTACACAAAACATCCTTCTATCTTTCATTTGGTTCCTTTGAACAGACAGACAGCTTAAACTGGAGCAAAGCTGCTCTCTTGACAATGTGGCACCTGTTCCTCGTTGTGCTGAGCCCTTTTGGCTTCCATTGACTTACAGACTGTTTTCTTCAGAACAATAAACAATCATTAAGTGACTATTCCTCATACAAAATGCACTAATAATGCAAATTTGCTTTTCTTTTGCTGCAGCTTGCAAACCAGGCTGGAATTCCAGCAGGAGTGTATAATGTTGTGCCTTGTTCCAGACAACAGACAGCAGCTGTAGGGGAAGTTCTATGCACTGATCCATTGGTATCCAAAATATCTTTTACTGGCTCCACAGCAACAGGAAAGGTACATAAGTGGACAGAATATCCTTGAAGATTATTACTGTGGTTATACTGGAAAGGTAGGGGGAAAGTGTGTGCCTTTATACAGAGCCTTCTTTTCTGGCTACTGTACACAGATTGTCCAAATAATTGTGTACCTCTTGAGATACACTGCTTATATATTTTAGTACCAGTACTTCACAGAAGGATGCCTGTCTGCAACTTCTTGATAACTGCCCTTTATTGAATTATAATGTGAAGAGTTCTGTACAAGATGTTCTATATCGTGACGTGACAACACACTAATAAGAACACTGAAATTGAGTTTCCAAGGTACTATTCAAGAATGGCTCCTGCAGTTGAGAGAAAGTATTAGAGATGTGAAGCCCTGGAATATCTATCAACCTTAGTCAATAAGCAATCTTGTCACCACCTCTAATGAAATCACTAAAACTGCAGTGTGTGGCTAGAAGATGATAGAATTCTACGGGATGGCTGTATGCAGAATGAAGAAAAAGTCTGGTATCAAGGCAAATCATAATACCAAGTTCTTTCAGATCTTGGAAAACTTTTGTAAGAATAGTAAAGATTTTATTATAAAAAAAAGAATAGAACAAGCAAACAAAAGTGACAATATTAGTGTATAAAAGCTTGACCTGACCTTAAGTTGATCTAAATCCTTCTCTTTATTAGTCTTTGGCCAGAATTTCATCTTTAAAGATTTTAATGAAGGAAATTTGTCATTGGTTCTGTCATAGGGTGTGGTCTAGCATTGTAGAGAAGATGCAGATTATTTTCTTGCCAGAGTTAATTTTTCACTGCCCTGCATCCATGATTCCACAATTCACATCTGGTAGAGGTCCAGATTTCTGTGTCTCCTCTGTTGCCTACAGATCTTGCTGAAACACGCAGCTGGCACTGTGAAGCGAGTTTCCATGGAGCTTGGAGGACATGCTCCTTTTATTGTGTTTGACAGCGCCAATGTGGACCGTGCTGTGGCAGGAGCCCTTGCTTCTAAGTATAGAAACTCAGGGCAGGTGAGAATAATCTTTTTGTCCTTGTTTCTAGAGAATGAACAGCTTTACATATAGTTTAAACTGTTAATAAGCTGTTTTATGTAGAAGAAAAGCATAGAACACTTCATAATGAAGAGAAAGATGCTGGACTCACACGTGGCTGTGGACACTAAAGCCAGTTCCCAGCAGGTCTGAATAGCAACACTAAAATCCCATCTATTTTCACAACATACATGGCAGTCAGTAACATCCCTGAGAAGAAGGTGTTCACTAGGACCCCTTGCAAGAGCTTGAGAAATGATAAGGCATTTTGTCATATGCTTTGTTAACATTAAATGCATTGGAGAGCTAGAGCTGTGAAAGACACCATCTTGCTTCAGTCTAAGACACTCATAGATAGTTTTTTCCACAATGAGTAGCTTTACAAAGTGATAGACAAGATTCAAGTGTGCATTGCTTCAAATGTATTTCACTTAGAGTCAAAATAATTTTAAGAACATCACTTTCTGGAACAGTCAGCTGTGCAGGGCTGTGTGGAGACTGTTTCAGCCTTACAGGTATTACCTGTACATGTGAATATGAAGTTGATGAACTTTGGTTGAGAAGCACCAAATTTTCAGTGGGATTGGGAGGTCATTTGGTGGGGTAAACTTTGCTTGAATAACACAAGAAGACAACGTGACTAATCTTGAGAAGAAAGAAAGACAGGAAACAAAAGTGGACAAAGACTACTGAGGGATCAAACCCAGACTGGACAAGATTTAACATAAAAGGCACCTCTGCTGCTGTAGAGAAGGATAAAGTAGCTGTTTCTTTTCACATACCATAGCAGGCAAAATAGGATGCACTCAGAGCAAAGGGGTAGCACAAACAAATAGGCCATTGAGAGCACTTAGAAACAACTTCCCGGAAGAAAGCAAACTCAAACTCAAATAATGGAGTCAATAAAAAAGACCCCATACCACCAAGTGTGATTTGAGTTTCTGCTGCTCAGTTCAGCATTCTGCAGTCTAATTAGAAGGTATTTCATGCAGCTTCTGGACCTTGGTTGATCTGTGAATTTGAGTCCACAAAACTCACAAAAGGTTTCCCCAGTGTAAGCAACTTAGCAGTGTGACATATTTCACACACCTACTCACAGCTTGTTGAAGATGTATTTCCAAAGTGAAATGGGTGATGAAAGAAATGGCATAGCTAGCTAACAGCTTAGGATGAGTGAGAAGAGGCAGAAGACATCAGTGTAGTAACCTGATTCTGTGGCATGAAGGCCAGAATGAATTAATGGTTAGACTAAATACAGTATAAACTACTGGGGTTGTGTCTTATGATGTTTGTTTTCAGACCTGTGTTTGCACAAACCGTTTCCTGGTGCAAAAGGGAATCCATGACGAATTTGTGGAAAAGTTTGCTAAAACTATAGAGAAAGAACTACATGTTGGAAATGGATTTGATGCAAAAACTACCCAGGGACCACTAATAAATGAAAAAGCAGTGGAGAAGGTATAAATAAAATATTTCATTTTTGACATCTAAATTTTCTTTCCGTGATCCATAAAATAACTTTACATTTATGTTTCATTTTTTTTCCACTTGTTTTATTAGAATGTATTTGCAGTGTGTCTGGAAGTGTGTTCTGTCCCCCAAGTCCATGTGTACATATAGATGAACAGATGTGAACAGTTCATGTATCATTCCCCTGCTTCCATTAAGGGAAAGAAAGGCCTCCTTTAGGAGAAACTGATTCCTTGTGATTGCTTCCTAGCTGTTCACAAGACCATTTACTGAAATTAGAGATGCTGTGAGAGCTGTGTGGTGATCTTGCAGTTCTGAAGCACTGTGATTGACAATTTCTTTTGAAGAACAGTGTTTCTTTTTGGCAAAAGCTAAGCAGATTAATTCTCTGGGGTTAAAAATACCAGAACTCTGGCTATTGTAATCACTTGAAACTTCACGTGCATGGTTTGGGTCTTCTGTTTTGGATGACCTGCAACTCCAGGAATTTTTTTTTTTTAACAATCCTAGTAAGTCACATTTTGTATAATACTTCACCCTTCCTAAGGTTAAAGTTACTAAGTCATGTGGCTCATACTTTGTAAGATATTATAGCTCAGTTTTATGCAGGCTTGGTTGGAATCCATTTTACATGAATGCTACCAGATTCTCTCTGTTTATAAAATAAGAGAAGATGAAAATATTCAGTTATTTGGGAGACAAAGGACACAGTATTTGGATTTCTTCATGCCTTTCTTTTGTGCATCACAAAAGCGTAGTGTGTGTATCACATACAACTATATATACAAATCAGCAAGCACTGTATACAGTCACTTAAAAGCCTTTCTGTAATTTCAAAGTACAATATCCTAGGTGGAGATTGCTACTTTAGTTATCTTATTACTTTTTTGTCTTTAGATTGTAGGGGTGGAAAATGTTCCTGTCAGTACAATCTTGAAAGTTTTTTCTCTTTACATGGCAGTCATGTACTTTTGTTTTCATAGTGCCTGATCATTGACATAAGATGTAGTTTTTAGTCCTGCAAAGACTTTTTCTCACATTAGGTGTATTCTTTCAGTTTCAACAGAAAAGTTGAGTCTTTAATATTCATGAAACTGGGGCCATATGCATGATTTTTCTCTCTGAAATTATGTCAGATTGAGAGAAACAAGAATTGAAATTACTGAATATTGCAAATGATCCTCTGCAAAGTATAAACCTCTGTTCAAAATTTTCTCTCTAATATTGGAGAGTATTATTTCTTCAGTGGAAAATGTATTATTGCTCATTCTTAAATGTTGACTTTAAGATTTTTGTTACACATACCTCAGGTAGAGAAACACATTAAGGATGCAGTTTCTCAAGGAGCATCTGTTGTGACTGGAGGGAAACGACACAGCTTGGGGAAGAATTTCTTTGAGCCAACATTACTTAGTAATGTTACAACAAAAATGCTTTGCACCCAAGAGGAGACATTTGGACCTTTAGCACCAGTTATCAAGTAAGATTATTAATTTTATAGATTGAAATTAAAAAAAAAAGCAAGATTATTTTGAATAAACAAGATTTGAAAGACAGTTTGCAAAAATTATTTTGGTGTGATCACACAAGTCTTGTAATAAGACTGGGATACACATGTGAAAACATACTTTGGATGTGTGGTTTGTTTGTTTCTCTCTCTTGATCTTGATTTAGCATCTCTGCAACTTCTTGGAAATTACTTTGTTTTAAAGTGTCTCAATAGTTAAGCAAGGGTAGATAGCAGCAAATCCAGCAATACCAAATTGTGGTATGAAAGAGGAGACAGGACTGTTGAGTTTATCATGTGATTTGCTGGTCCTAAGTTTTTCTGACAGAGGATGACTTAGAGTTGTCTGTTCTCAATAAACCCTTCCCTGCCTCTGTGCAGAGCATTTGGAGATGATGGAAGAACATACAGTTCTCTCTCAGAGTTGAGAGTGCTTGTGTAGTTGGGAAAATAGGTAGGCTAACCCGTGTGAAGTAAATGGTTCAGCTACCATCCAGCTACCTAGGGAGGATAAAAGCAATCTTAACTACTTAACTGCAGTTTAAGAGAAGAGGTAGACACGCCATTGTTTCAAAATGAAAGTTAAATTAGATTTTTAAAGTACACTTTTGGGGGAAAAAAAATGGATGTTTTCATTTCTGATGATAAGACTGCTTTTTGTCAGTAAGTCATCAAGATGGGAGATGAACTGTGGGCCTCATTTGTATTTTTTTTCTTTCTATTGTCAGATTTGAGACTGAAGCAGAAGCTGTTGCTATAGCAAATGCAACTAATGTGGGTTTAGCAGGTATGCCTCTCTGTCAGATAAGTGTTGTGGTTTTATAAGCTTTAGTGTTATGGGGTGATGATTTTGAATGTCAATACATCTCCTTTACAGTCTTCTGCAATTTTACTGATTTTCATTCCTGTATCTCTGTGTCTGCACGGCAGGATATTTCTACTCCCAAGATCCTGCTCAGATATGGAGAGTTGCAGAACAGTTGGAAGTTGGAATGGTTGGTGTTAATGAAGGCCTAATCTCATCAGTGGAGTGTCCTTTTGGGGGGGTAAAGGAGTCTGGTTTAGGGCGAGAAGGTTCAAAATACGGCATCGATGAATACTTAGAAATAAAATATGTCTGCTTTGGAGGATTATAAAAACCTTCAAAAAATTTCTTTTGGAAATTCCAAACTACAGCTTGGAAAAGAGTGCTGTAGTTTGAATAAGCTTCTTGACCCAGAAACACGTATGAATGCAACATCTACCTTCTTTAAAACTAATCAACCCTGTTCTGTGCGTGTATAGTGATATTTACAGTATTCTGTGCTGCCAAATGTTTTTACGTTGTCTTTGTTTATACATTTGGTTTTTCAGCAATGTGATCACAATGTCCATTATTTTTAGTAATGAGTAGGGATGTAAATCTATTATTCTTGGCTTATCCCTGTGTAACTGAAAGAACTTGGAGACTTGTGCATAATGAAAACAGACTATAACCTATGGCGGGGAAAACTAGACCACCATTTTTTACTACCTTTAGTGTTTCAGTGTGGGTGTGGGAGACTTTGGGATGGCAGTCTCCCTTTAGGATTTTGTGTGAATACTCACATTTTCTAATGTGGTTTTGTGACCTTCTTCAGAAGCAAGTGTGTCTTTGTTTGTTTGTTTGTTTGAATTGTGGGAGAATCTTACGCTTACGAAAGGTGAGGAATTGCTTTTAGCTGTATCTAGACATCCACACAGGCAAACAGACAGCTTTTTCAGCCCTATTAATGCTGACCGTAGGGCTGCTGGCTGTTAGGCTTTTGAGCAAAGAAGTGCAATTTGTGCCTAACAGCTTGCATGCCTAGGATGAAATATGGCCTTTGTTTGATACCTGTTAGTCCCAGCAGTCCTAGGAACAGGACAGTCCAGGAAAAAGAATTGCTGGCTTCATGAGTAGCAGGAAGAACATGGGGTACTTAAAGGAATAACTTGCACAATTGTAAGGGGACACTGCAAGGGCTGTGTGAAGAAAGCACAAGAGGTGACATGATCATAAACTGCCTCCCTTCGATGAAAAGACCACGGCTCTCCTTGGGTAGAATTACAGTCCCTGGTGTAAATGTTGCTCAGTGTCTAAAGGAATATTATTCACCCCCTTCAAAGAATATGAGGAGATATCCATCCCCGTAGGCCGTGTCTTGAATTGGATTTGTGGTTACGCAGGTCAATGTCCATTAGGGAGGAAGGTTTAAAAACCTTTGAACATGGCTAATTTGTGACCTAATAAGGATTTAAATAGTGGTGGTTAGAGGTGAGACTTTGACACATCACGTCCCTATTCGGTCATCTTCAAAAGGTGATGTAAGGTTTCCTTAATATGAAATAAATAATGTTGTTTAAACATCACTTAGTGGCAGTCAGACAAAGCACTTTAAAAAATGTGCAGTGCTAATTTGGCAAATAAATCAGCACTGCAGAAGTTAAGTGTAATAAATTTTGTTTCTTTTGTTCATTATTAAAAATAAATAAAAGAAGGCAGCAGAGCTCTTATTCCTATAAACTAATGAATGTACCCTATGAATGGAAAATTTTAAGATATTTTATCCCATCAGAAGTACCAGGCAAAGAGGTACCAGGTAACACAAGACTTGGGGGAGGAGGGGAAGCAAGCTGGAACCGAGTTTCACAGGATTTTTTTAATGCGCACATAAAGTAGCGTTGACTGCTACTTCTTATTTTAAAATATTTTTTTATGGTTGTATTTGTGTAACAGTTGAGACCAGGTGGGTTTGGAGCACATTATGTGTCAGTACTGTGTGCATCATGCCAAATGAAGGGCAGTTAAAGGGCACTAACTGCCCTTCCAGTAATTCCCAATGTACCAAACCCACACATTTATGGTAGTGAGGACTTAGTACTGTTATCCGTGCTTGATGTCAAGAACACAAAAAGGATGGCCTATTTCTACACTAGTTGAAAAAAACTTTCTTATAGCCAACTTCTAAGCTTACACTGTTGAGCACATAGGCTGCATCAATTTGGGGAATACAGTGATTTGGAAGAGGAAGCTGTTTGCCAGCCTTGGCTACCAATATGTGTTTATTTCTAACTGGAAAAAGTAGCTTGGTAGAAGAAGGTCATGCCTTGATTCCTAGGTACCACAATACAATGATGCAGGCATAGTTACAGGTATTGTACACAGGTAAAATATCTGCCACTGAAATTGCAGACTTAATTTAATTCAGTCTGTCTGTGAACTGCAGTATAAGGCCAAAATTAAAATCATCTCATTTACTGCTGTATGACAGTGCAGTATTGAATGTGAGTGTACTTCTTGGGACAGTGCAGTTGAAGGATAAATTCTTTAATCCCTTGCTCTCTTCACTGCAAAGTTACTGATCTGATGCATTGGTACATTTAAAACCTTAATGTCTTTTCTGAGAATAGGACTTTTAATGAGTGTTGACTTTTTTTTTAGCAAATAATACCTTTTACTATGCCTGATAACAAGCACAAACAATAATTAAAGATAACAGTTGTAAGGAACTTTAAAAATACCTTTATCGAGACTGGATTGCAGTTGGATTCCAGCATAACATCCTCATGTCAGTAAAGCCTGCATCAGTTAAGCACAGAATAATCAAAGTTGTCTTCATAGCAAAAGCTGTGATTCTTCAACGAAAGACTTGAATTCTCACACCTCAGTTGTGTTGATTGCACTTGTGATAGTTTAGCAATTTCTGAATATTAAACTGTGATGAAAAAATGTTTTCAGTTAATAAATAACTTCTGTGAAAGCACTGGATTTTGTGGTTTATTACCTTATTCAGTGTGACAGCAGCCACATTAAGTTCAGTCTCTCAGATTGGCCCAGCATATTTTGTGCTGACAGCTTTATCACTGGAAAAGACAGCGCTTCTTTGCATCCACATGTTCATACGGTGTAAGATTTTGGTACCCCCGATTACAGTCCCTTGAATCTAAACCAAACATGAGACTACTTTGACATAGTAATACGCCATCAGTCGTTTTGTATGCAAGGCTTTGATGTTGAATCAAACATTTTATTACAAGAGGTTTTGTAGATCAGAGCGTCTACCCTGCTTTTGTGATGTGATTACTTGCATAATTCTTCATTCATTAATATTTAAAATAGAGTTTTGGGAGCTCTTTTATTTTTATTTAGTTAATATAGTCTTGAAGCCTGAGAAATTTGACATAGTCATGGCCAATTTCCATTCTATTTTCTGATGTTACTCTTTAAACAGCTGTTTCACCCCCGACTGCAGGTCTTCTCTGTGTAACAAACTCTCAAGAAACTATGTGTTCTACTAGATATTAACAACTTAGCTATCTTAAAGATTTCAGTATAGTGTTCAAAAGCTCTAAGTTACATTTAAGCACTTGTTCAAAGTGTTTCCATGTCAAAACTTCCTGCTTATGTCCTTCCAAGGACAACCATGAGAAACTGGTGGTTTATTCACTGAATCAGTGAGTGCCAAAGCTACTTAGCACAACCGCCTGAAGTTGTTTTGGAATCATGCTGATTATTTTCTGCTGCACCCACCTACTCAAAGGGATGGGGGCAGGCTACTGCTGTTACCAAATGTAGAGTGCAATAACAAAGGGGCAGATTCCATTCTTCAACAAAGGAATCATTTATCTCATCATGTCCTTCAGCTGCCCGTATTCCCTTGTAGTCCAGTGGTGGTAGGTGGTACCATGCATCCAAACAGACTTAAAAAGTTGATGTATGATTTTTTCCTTACAGAAAGACACTTCTATCTCATAGCACCTTTTATTATCACTATTTAGCACAAACTTAATACACAGTGATGGAAGGATTTTTCTTTTCCAGTTCAGAAATAAGCAGCATAACCTACCCCTATCTAACAGCAGTATTTGGGGTTATATTGCACACTTATATCTCTGATTACTGCAAAGCAGCCTTGTACTGACACACTCTCAAGTATGGGATATGTTTTAGAGTACGCCACAAAACTTGTGAAACCACCACACTTGGCATGACAGCTGGTGATTATTCACACACAGCCAATTAAACCAAGTAAAGACAAGCACCACATGAAAACTTACTGTGAATTGCAGTAAATTTTTTTTTCCCCTGCTCTCTGGATGTACTGAATCATGTCACCTCTCTAGAAAAAGATGCTTCTGTCAGGAAGGGAAGGATCAGCTACTGCACTGCTTTTATGTTTGAGTACAGACATAAGCTGTGGTATATAACATATGTCTATTAGCCTGGCCTGAGTGTTGAGTCCAATTAGTATACCATGCCTAAAAGAGTACCTGACAAGTTTCTAAAAGGAAAGACAAAACTTTATTAATAGTTACATTAATGTACTAATTTCAGCTCAGAAATGGTTCCAGTTACAATACAATAGCATTTGCAATAAATAACATCTTCTAGAAACAGATTCCTAATATAAATTCTGTCATAGCTCACCCATCCACCCACAGGGAGAAATGCTTCCATACAGAGACAAACTACAGATGTGCAGCTCATCTGCACTTGATTCATAGCCTGTGCAAAAATCATTTGCCTGTGCTGCCTCCTTTCAAAAATTTTATTTCTAAACTTTGTATTTCCCTCCTTTGCCTTGGGGAATTCAGGACATAAAAGGTACATGAAATGGGTTTTTCTTTGCTGCAGAAGTATGGGATTAGTATTCTACTTAGGGATCATCGATAAGCAATAAATGATGTTAAGGAACTAATTCACCTCTATCCCATTTCTCTTCTTCTTGAGGAACATTTTCCTCTCTCAAACCTCACATAAATGGCAGAAGACTACAGTGTCATTTTATTGCTACCATCCCAAAGTTCCATCTGATTACTGTCCATCATCAGTAAACAAGGGGGGCAAAACTATTTTCACTTGAGGCTAAAAGCAGGAATACGACATTTGCTTAAGAACTCAATTTATTTCAACATCAGACTACCGAGGGAAACTTTGCATCCAGCACAGCAAACACAGGCATGCACTCACTCTCTCTGTTAAGCTCACACACTGTTAAGTTCCTTGCATGTGTGCACACATCTGTTTGCCCACAGGAGACCAAGAAAAGGAAAACTGACATCATATAAGCAAACAGCTGACAGCAAGAAACAGATGCTTGAACATACTTATATCTGATGCATCTGACAAAGGGAGAGTAAGACTGTTTACCTAAAAGGACAGAGTTGATAATCTATTCTTACACATAAACCAAGGATAACCTTTTTTTCCCCTACCCGAATAAGCAATTCTCTGTAATTAAACAGTTCGCATTTTGCTTTGTTTTGTCTAGTTAATATGATAGTTTGAACCATAGGACAGAGAATTCGGGTGCGGATCTCAGCAGATTTGCCAAGGTAAATTTTATTTCATACTGCAGTACCATTTTCATTAGGAAAGCTAAAACTACAAGCCAATTACCTGCTAGTAGCCATGGCAGTTTCATGCTGTGTATAGACTGCATTGAATACTGCAGTTGGATACTGAATCTGCTCAATGCTTAGGAAGTTTTTTTCCAAAATATACTCCTTCCTTAAAATGAAAACAAAGGCAGTCCTTTTACATAGCTGGGCAATCTGCTTGTGTATGTAAAACCAAGATGCAAATGAAAATCCAGTGCTTACACTTCAAGGCAATGAGCACTGCAAGTATCACCACACTGTCTGCCTTCAACAAGAGGCAGTATCTTAGCAGTGCCGACCTGAATTCTTCTTTATTTTCAGTGGATTCTGAGCCACACAGGATGAACTCTATCTGGTCGTCTCTGCTTTTCAGTGCAGATGAGTCTGTTGGGAATATCCCCATCCCTGTTTTACAAATCAACTGCTAGTACCCTTTCTGTACATGAACAAAAACAGTGTGGAAGTAAACATGACGGCTGAGGACTGAGAACCTGCTTCGAATCCATAATAACTCAAACCAAAGGGTTAGAATCAGAATTCTGCCATTGTATTTGCGCTTTAGGAGTTAGTTTTCTGACCCTTTCATTCCTGGTATGACCTGACATTCTGCAAGAAAGCAACGGTTCTAGAATTAACAATTACACTGAATCAAGATACAAGGCTTGCTATAGTCTCTTCTAAATTCCTGACACAAACATGCTTGGCCAAGTGACACAAATGTGATACCACAAATTCACAGAGCCAGAAATTATTGCTTTCAGCTTCTGTGCAAGTTCCATATATTAAGAGCAAGCCTGATCTTATGGTAAGAGGAATAACATTTCCTTCCAAAAACGTGGAATAATAAAACTAGTAGAATAAGAAGCAGCTGAAAAATTTAAACTAATATTCAACTTTGAGAACGTAGCTAAAATACTGTTAGCAACAAAGATGTCAAAGCATCATCTAGAGAACTGAATTTACCAAGCAACTTCCACCTGCTAGGGCCTTATACAATGAGAAATTGGTCTAATATTTCTTGTTTGTTAGAGTGAGAAATACTTAGCCAAATTATGCATACATTCTCATGGCACATAAACTTACCAGTGATCCAAAGATCTGAGCCCACCAGTGTGCATCTGCGGGCAGGGGAATAGCCCTGGGAATTCTGCAGCATTAAGGAATGCAGGTTTATGATTCCTGGAGTTGTTTTACTAGAGAATCAATTCTTAATTTTCATGGGGTTTGTTTGTTTTTGAAAAAAGATATTTTAATACCTTGAAAGAACAATATCCTAGGCTTCAGCACTGGCTTTAAAAACATAAAATAAACCCAAAAGACATAAGTGACTAATTTCACAAAACTGATGGATGCTGCTGACATGTCCTAGAAGGCAAGCTTATAGATAAAGGCACACTGGAGACAGTATTTAGCAGAAGCATCAATGGCAGCATGGCACACATGAACTTGAAAATTTTTAAGCAACTTGTTTGCTTGTTTAAAAATGCATGTTTCCAAGAAAATGATTCCTGCTAGAACATTCTGTGAAGTTGTGCAGAATGGACTAAGCCCAACATTTGGATTTCAAAGGAAAAAAATAAATTAGTATTTTGAGTGGGCCTTAACTTTCTTCAGGAATGCTTTAAAGTGAACACTGTTTTTATTATGTTAACACATCTGGAGCAGGAACTGAAAGACATCAGAAGCTGACCTTGCTTTTGTTGATCAAGTTATTTAAAAATATATATATATACATATACACGCACACTTCCAAGAAGAGGGAGAGTGTGATAAAGTAGATTTGTTTCAAGAAATAGCCTAACCCCCTCATACACAGAGTTGAAACTTGGTTTCTGAAAAAAGCAAATCATACCATTTATACTGCACTTTGCTGGTGGGTATGGGAAAAACATAGACAACACCTGTATTAGCCCTTTTTAGTTCTTCACAGCTTCTCCCACCATGATGACTCCTACAGCCACACAAAGATCTCCAGAAAAATGCAGGGCTGGGCACTGGATAAATATCCTCAGTGCTGCATTAGTAGCCTTAGGGACTGTTGCTGACTGCATTTGAGAATCAAAGGTATGAAACAAGTTATGAGCATGCCATGTTGCTGCAACTTTTGACTTCTGATTCCTTTCAGCCTAGACAGTTCTCCTGACTGTTGCCCAACTCCATTGACAAGACAAGCACAGAAGCCACAGTGTTCAACTCAGCTACTCTGTTCTGCCAGACTTATAAGACAGGATGGAGAAAGCCCCAAAATTCTCCATGACATTATTCCTCGTGATGGAGATGGGCTATGTCCCCTCCCTGACCCTTTTAAACTGCTCCTCTTCATCTCTATACTGATCCATCCTTCTTTAATAATGGGTTCTCTACCACTGGATTTAAAAAAAAACAAACAAAACCCCAACATTTAAAAAACAGCTCTTCAAAAATGCTCCCAGAGGAATGTTTTCTCCATCAAAACAAATCACTCCTTCACCTCAGCCCAAGATTCCAGTACATCAGTAGAGGACGCCCAGGAAAAGCTGATGTCATGGCTAAACAGTACCATTGACACAGATGCCCCCACAAGTGAGGCTTATATATAAAAGTCAAGTCTTCAGCTTGGGATTTCAAGAGCAGTACTGGGGGCATGAGTTCAAAGCCTAACAAGCAGGCTGTGAGGAAATTTTCCAGATTGTGAACAAGAATATCAGAACTTCAATACACCTACCCTTGCCAAACACCTAAAAGGATCTCTTTAGGCCAACACATCCAGTCACTGAATAGCCACAGAGAAAAAAGTAAAACAATCTAATGTTCAAGCTAAATCATTGCTCAGTACTGATTTCCATGACAATGAAGGTACATTGAAACTCCTGCTCCACACAGGGTATTTGCCACAAACATTTCACTACACAAGTGCCTGGCACATTCTTTAATTGAGCACTGAGGCTGACAGATGAAAACTCATCTCAGCTGAACGTTCACTCTTAAAAGGTCCAGAGCTCCTTGAAGTGGTCTAAAAAGGTTGTTTGGGATGCTCAAAATGCTTCTGAAGGTGCATTGCACCAAATCCTTCCTGCTACAGTTTCCTGGACGGACAAGGCAGAGCCAAAGCAACTCAATCATTACAGAAGCAACCTAAGCCTGGATTTCCCTGCAGACATCACACCTTCCATGTGAATACAGCGAATGTTGCATCCTACAGGACACAGATATACCATATTACATCACAGCTGATTTAGTGCAACTGCTAGTTGTAAACTTTCTTTGAAAACAAGAACGTTTTTACCTTATGGACACTACCCTAGAAAAGGAAGTCACAAAGCACAGATGGAGAAACACAACGCACTAAAAACGCTTTTTGTGTTTCCATCTTAAACTGAAAATTAAGATGGAGCCTGTGGCCACGCATTGCTCTCTATAGATGTAAGGGACTTTATCTATATTGGCTTTTGCTGTTGTAAATCACATCACTTCTCAAAGAGAGCATTAGGAGCACAGGATATGAATCTGTATGCCACTGTTAGTTACCATAGTTTGTAGCATAACAGCCCTGGCTAGTTTTGTAGCAGTGATATAGAAAAAAAAGGCCTTCTGAAGTTCAAACATTCAGCACAGAACATGCAAGAAATACAATGTGCTTTTTCTTGTTCCTATAATGGTGACAAGAGGAGTTAGCTGACCATCTAATCCTTTCTCCTTCCTTCTACCTTCCCTTACCTGTGCCACAATTTACCCTTTAATCTGCAATTTGTTGATATTTTAGGAAGCTTTTGGTTCTGGAAAAACAGAGGTGGGCCAACATGTTTCAGATGTGTCACACCAGCGTGTTCTGTGCTTTTACCCTCATTCAGTTATCTGTCTTTGGAGCTGTAGTTGAAGGAAACTCCATTCCTGATGGATCCATTCATAAGTGTTCTAGGATTCTCTCTTTCAATCTTTTCTCTGCTGAAGATAGTGTCCTGATCACTGTCAAACTCTGACTCGGAGACCATCAGACTGGAGTTGTGTTCTGTGCTTCTGTGTTTTATACCTGACAATAAAAAAGGCAAAACAAAGTCATTAGAAAGGTTTGCATTTGAGTAACAACTAACCATCTCCTCCCCTGTTGTGATATGAAAGGTAAGTGAAAACATTCTCTGCAATGCAATGTAATAGCATACACCAATACAAAAACTGGCCTAGGAAGTATCATATACTGTGGGCAGGTACTCTTATGATTTCACTGTAGGCCCATCAGTTTATGACTCTGAAATGTGAATATATGCACTTAAATTTGAAATAACTAGATTATCTTGGTACATACCCAATGTACTTTTAATAGCTTGAATCTGGGAATCAGTCTGTCTACTCAATGACCTTATTAACATAAGTGGCAATGAAAGGTCATGATTTCTACAGAAATGTTATTTCTGTCTTTCTAGGACAGCAATTTCTCAGAATGATTTTATTTCCTTGGATTTGAACATTTCCCCTGCTACACACTGAAACTCAGGTAAATTAAAATATATGTGAACAGCAGCTAAGTCTACTGATGTCTAACAGGGCACTTATGGGTCAGAGGGAACTGCTGTGCAGCAACAAAAACAGCTCCAAATTAAAGCACGTGCAGAGGAAGGCTTACATGGAGAAGATCTGTTGGACAATTAAATGTTCTAAGTTAACTAAGAAGCTCAGAGCAAGAGCAAGCTCAGCTCAGGCTGAGCCCAAGGCTTTATGAAAGAAATCAAGAGATTTCTCCCCCAACCCCTCCATTGTCTGTTTGTCTCTGCCATTCCCAAACTTGCAGGGCAGCTTCTGGGCTCCTCCTGACAAAAGGTGTCAATTCAGATATGTTGACTGTACGTTTAAAAACTGCTGGATGAGTTCCCAGGTTGCCATATAGCACTTACCATATTTGGGTCGTAGCTCCATTCTCTCCTGCTCATCTATGTTATCTAGGATGGTATATTTTGTTTTCTTTCTTATCTTGGTCCTCTTTCTGCTAAAAAGGTAGTTACCAAAAGGACATTTAATTCTCATGTACACACATAAATCTGCTCCCTCTCCCTTTTCATACACATACCCCAACATACAGAACGTCATTGTACTTTCTCACCCCCACTTAAAAATAGTTGTACCAGTTTATACCTGTGTAAAAGCATAATATGGACAAGACAGTATAGTTTATTTTCTCTCTGATACAGAAAGATGAAGAAAGCAAGGCAGACTGATTTGCTCTTACAAGCCACAGGAGTTCAGTTTGCTCAATTTCAACATAGTAACTACAGACATGGTAGGTATATATTCATGTGCCCCCACAGTTCACAGTGTAGAAGCCACCTGCCTGCTCAGCGAACATTACAGCAACAGCCAGCCCTGGCCTCCCCTCTGTGGTCTTCTACAGAGTTCATCTGGCAACTCAAAGTCTTTAAAACCTCCAAAACTCCAGCCAAATCTTGGGACTACACTGTATCTTTTTAATGTAGTTTGCAGGAGGCAAAGAGAAGCTCTTGCCATTCTGTCCTGTGCAGTAATTCCCTCCTCTTTTTCACATGGATCTGTATCAACCAGCCCTCACTCTCAAGCACAAGCCACACGAGGACAAAGGACAGAAACAGCTGAACTCATAAAAAATCCCTTAAATAATCATCCAATCTATACAAGCTTGTGAGGCTCCACCCCACACTATGGAGGTGGAATGGGACACACTTTACTATTTAAAGTTTTCTACTAACAGCACTGTTCCTTCAACCATAAAAAGAAAATTGGTATCGACTCCCACGCATCCTTTACATACTGCAAAGACACCCTAGAAAAAGATGAAAATCCAGAAAAATTTTGATGGCATTTTATTTTAGCTAACACTTGAACAAGCTATCTATTTGCTGAGCTGTTTGAGCACCAGCAAAAACACTTGCTCTAATGACAGAATTTGCAGGGGCTTGTCACTTGAAAGAGAATTTCTTATCAGCTCCCTAGGAAAGACTGGAGGGGAGGCAGAGAGGGAAACAACATTGATTAGTATGAATGCTCCTGTTTAAGAAAAGAGGAAGCAAGAAATCTGCATGACTGAGATCACTAGAGTACTCCTTGCCTGTGAGCCACATGAAGCCCAGCTATCCACCCTTCCTGTCCAAGGGAGACACAAGACTAGGAGCAGATCCTTTCCAAGGGCCTAGAACATTCCTACATCAGTGACCATCAGGATGTGCCTTTTTTTTCTTGGCATGGAGTACCTGAAGGACTCAGTGGGAGATTGTGAAGATCTGCAGTATACTCTCACCATTTTAACATTAATTATCACTCAATATGAAGGATACCACAACATTAGCTTTTTGTTTTTCATAATGCAGAAGAGCACAGACACACAAATGGATGCTCCTTTTTTCAAAAGAAGTGTGTGTGGTTTAGTGCTAAGGGCTGGACTAAAATGTGGAGGTTGTGTGCAGTTTTCGCGCATATCCCATCAAAAAGAAACACGAATCATGTACCTTTTGCAGCAGCAGATGCAGAACCAGGCAAGCCCTACCATGACCACAATCAAAATAAAAACAGATACAGTCACGTAGAGTATACTCCACTCTGAAAAAAGAAACACAACAGTGCTTTGTAAAGTCATATGAATAGAATAATTTCTAATACAACTCTATTAAAATAACCAATCCTGAGGAATGGGGAGGGGAAACAGGGACATAGGAAAACTAAAGCAGCATCATATTCTCAGAAGAAATCCTAAACAATTCTTCAGCTTGAAGATTGAAAGTGCACATAGAAACTTTTCTTCCTCTCTAATACCTTTGACCATCCCAAGATACCTGAAGTCTATGTGGGAACTGATAGTCCTGCAAAGGGTCATGGTTTCCACCTCAGTTATTACTCCCTACCATAAATATAGGTGTACTCTGGATCTGGCATTTTAGTAGACCTTTAAAGAGCAGCTGATTCGAGATAGATCCTTCTGCTCACACACTTATATTTATAAATCCAGGAAAACAGGAAAGGATACAGAGAGATGTGCAATAATTTAAATTCCAAAATCCATATACTCACAGTTTTCAGTGTTATTATTACACTATGGAGCAACATAACACCAGGGCAAGGCTGCAGGAGGTCCCAGTCTCAGACTTAAAACCTACCATCCTATTTGGATTGTCATTAGTCTTCCTTCATTATGTGGCCATTGTTACTTAATGGCTTGTACCAAGCTCTTTATAAATGTTTATAGATTTACTTGAAGCTCAGCAAATGTCTCCAAGCCTGCACAGTACTAAGAGAGTTGACCATTATTTCAACTTAAGTAGAAGACAAATTTAATTTAATTATTAATTATTTGAAATAGAGAGGCTTAGCTGATAAATTAGGTGTGCCACAGAATATAGACGGGATGATCCTGGTGAAACTAAAATACATTTCCCAGGCGCAACAGGCAAACTGAAAGAAACAGTGGAATTAATCATGCTAAAAACCTGAGGTTCTAAAGGTCAGTACTGGTCAGCCCAGAGCACTGATGTTTTCTTTGCTTAGGTCAAATCACACTTCTGGCACTAAAGCATCAACCACCCACTCAGAGAATGGAAGTTGCTGCCTCTTTTTCAGCTTTGCAACAATCCTACTCAAAAGCTTTGCAATGCCTACGTTAATCACCAACGTCTTCAACTTGCCTCAGATTGTTGCCAAACCTCCCATCCATGACAAAGTTTTCATACCTTTTTCATTCAAATAGTAATTATTTTTAAAATTTAAACATTTAAAACATAGGCTACTACAGTCAAGACATTATCATTTCAAGAAATTATTCAAATATCTTTCTATAGATGGGTATTGCTGGGCTAGAAAACAGGGACTGTTTCAGTCTTCCCTCAGCATCTACCTCCTAAGTACTCCCCATTCTGAGGGCAAATAGTCAACAGTCTCACAAGATGAGTTATTCTTGAAATACATCCCACAACACTGAAACTCACCACAATTACTCTCTCCATCATTAAGATAACGATGAATCAAGTTTTCCATCCACAGCTGGTAGCAAATGCAGCGCTTTGTTATGGGGTCACAGTGCCCATGTCCAGAGCATTTCAAAAGACAGGCTAAGAACAAAACCAAACATAGGGTCAGTTGTGTAAATGGACAACTTGTCATGCATCCTCCTACTGTAAGACTACATTGGTAGCAAAGCACCTGGTTCATAACACTGAGATACTTTTTAAAACTCCCTTCCCTTTGGTGTTATGTGTCAAATGGATTTATAGTTCAGCAGACTGTTGGCTGTGAAGAGAAAGAATGTAATCAGAAAACGTTTATAATAGAGCAACAATCCTTTTCAACCACTAAATCAAGACAGAATTTACCACACAATCAATGACTATTTTATCACCAGAGCTTGCTTATTTCGTTTGTATTCGAATCATTATGTCCTGATTTTAAACTATAGAGAAGTCATGTCTGTAATACTTGAGTATCACACAGAGTTTACAATACTAGTGAAGATTAAAATAGGCTTAGAAGTTCAAGCATCTTATTGGGCAAAAGAAATAGTTCTTTATAGGAAATTCCAGTGGCCTGTGTACATTGCAAATATTAGAAGACTGGGTTATAACACAGTGATCACCCATTTTGCCTGATACAAGGCAGACAAGGACAACTTAGACTACAAGTCTATGAATTCTACGAGCCCTGAAGGAAGCAGAGACATGAAACATATCTATATTAAGTTTTGCCCATCTTCCAAGTAAAGATGGTACATAAGTAATCTTTATCCTCATTTGCCAGGCCTTCCTGATGCAGATCAGATTAAGATGTGCTTTTGCCTGCTGTTACAGATGATGTCTTTTAAAAGGAACTGGCACCAGTCTACCTACCACAAATCATGAAGCATTTTAAGTATTGTCTTAAACATCACCTTCTGTAAAGCTACACCCACCAAGCCCAGACACCAGATGGCAGACAGGAGGACTTCACGCACTGTTTCCAGGTGCTGTGTTAGCCAAATTCCTGCAAAGTTCCGAGATGAGCAAGCACGATCCAAAACATACCAGCCGTGTCAACTCGCAGGACTTTAAAAAGCAGGAAGTCAGCCTTCTGTTTCAAAAGCTGCACGTGCAGGGTTCGCGAGACATCTGACGCCTTGATCACCGAGGAGGGATGCCCGTTCTGCACATAGAATACAACTGCGGTGCTGCAGAAAGAACAGGTAGGTCAGGACTGCTGTCACAGATCATTTTTGTCAGGCATTCATTCATAAACTACAAAGGCACACAGCCTCTAGTTTTGTTTGTTTCTGGAAAGCCAGTGTCACCAGTGATGAAGATCTTCATTCTGAGCTGGGAGCACCAGCAGTTCTCTGGCTTCTCGGTTTCACAGAAGAAAGGTGAGGACAGTAGCAAATGTAATTCCCTTTTTGGTCTTCCTGACTTTTGCTGTAAGAAGTATGTACACATTTGCTTTCTCCACTCTCATGTAGAAACTGTCACAAAGCACTCTGAGGCAATTTCACTAACTTTAGGAAACTGAATTTAATAGATCCAGAGAACTTCATGTGGAAGCCCTCCTGCCCTGTCATCCACAAGTTTTAAGTTAGGCGGTGTTGATTTCTTCCTGTATCAGACGCTCCAGGGAACATTTGAAAAGCTGTGATTAAAAATATCATAGCTATAAATGCTAGATTTTCCAAACTGTGTCTTTAAATTTTAAGAGGTTCCCCGAGAGCTAAATAAACACAAAAACAAGTTTTAAATTACCAAATAGTTAACAGGAAGTAATTTTAAGCTAACTCATGTCAACAGGTTCTACCACTCATGCTGAGAAGTTTCTCTGGGTACACACAGCCATCTCTAGCACTCTATGCCAAGTAGAGGGGGATTTCTACTTCACACTAAAATACCCCATTTAAGAGAACCCACTGTGGGGTTTTCTCTGCAAAAAATGGATTTTCATCACCAGCTACCTGAGAAAATGTTTATGAAATATTAAGAATATCAAAACCATAGAGAAGAAGTAGAAAAAAAAAGGGGGAATAAAATAGGTTTTGATCAAATAGAGTTGGAACCTTATTTTGAAATAGAATGTGAGAAAATCTGTCTGTCTCGCTCCACCCAGCATTGGAAAAAAGAGCAGCACTGTATGGAATAAAGACACTGAAATATATATGCATGCACTAAAGAGAAAAAAAAATCTATACGGAAAAATTTTGATTTTTTTTTTAAACAAAGCATTTCAGTTCTGAGCCTCCACTGAGTTTACTTAAACAATTTTCTACCACAGAAGAAATTCACCTTTTAAAGCATATTCTCTTGAGAAGTATAGCATTTTTTGTCATTTTAGGAAAGATTATGAGCAATGAAAGAGGCAAAGAAAATAAAAAATCTTTCTGGCACAGCAGGACATCTTTGTACCTTATGTCTGAGTAGGCTTGTATCTTCTGAACTTTGATGTCTGAATCCAAAACATTCAGCAGTACAGCCAGCTGTCTCACCAGAGTGTCCTTCTGCTGTTCACTCAGCTGTCCCACTCCAACCTGCAGAATCAGCTCCACCAGACCACTCCTTTTGGGATCTGACAGAGGAAGAACAAGCTATTCCTTCAGAGCCTGGCAAGTATTTCAGTACCGATTGAACACAATATGCAGTTCTTGAAAGTACCTATTAATACTATATTTTCCCAAATAAGAATTAAATCAATGACAAGCCAACTCTTTTGTGTTCTTGAAAAAGTACTTAGCTGATATCATCACATTCCCTCTGAAACAAATCTGGTGGATCCCAAGATAGCAACCTATCTTAACAGTAGAAATAAAGTACTTTAGGGTGCACTACAGTTCAGGGTTTACACACTGCTGTGCAGAACAGCAACTTCTGTTCCCCTAAATTCTGCCATCTTAAAGTCAGAGGTAAACACTAAATTAGTCCAATTACCAAGTTCCCTGCTAGTTATCTACTACTGGCTACCACCCAGGAAAGGGGAGCCAAAGATGGATTTATATGGTAGCATGCAAGACTGTGAGCAAATCTAAATGAGGAAGGTAAATTTGAGAAATATCACGTGTTTACACTGCTTACCCTTACAAATTGAGGGTTCTGTTAAATAGTACTTGAACTCCTAGAGGGCCTTGCAAACAGAACAAACTTCACAGATATCCCATGAGAATCATAATCTAATTACTATGACCACGTTCAACAACAAAGTGAGGAACAGAAATAAAATCATTGCCCAGGAGCCAGACAAGCAAGATATCTCTGACAGACTCTAGATTTCAGACTCATTTCCCAAAACTTCAAATTCCACCATATAGCTATTTCACCTGCATCTGAAAACAAGCCTACGCAACAAGCAATATCAAACCATGAAAAGACAGTTTACAACTCCCTGAAATTCTCTGAGGATTGTGTCCTTCAGGATGAAAGAAGGAAAACAAACATAAAGCCACACTTTTAACCATCAAACACACAACTGCAGCATTTGTATCTAAACTTAATGTTCAGCTCCCATCTCTTTCTATTGGCCAAATGAATTAACAACCAGAAAAAGAAACAAAAACCTACAATGAATGAGAAGCAACAAAAGCCTAATGAAAATATTAACTAGTAAGTATAATTTTTATTTTTTTATGCTCCCAACTATGGCGACTGCAGTAGTTAAGAATCCTGACATCATCTTCCAACACACTCAGGCCTACTCAGAGAACAGTAAGAAGGTAGGAGGAGAGATACCTTTTTGCTCTGTGTTTTAACTTGACAGAGTCTCATCAACATCTAAATAAAAAAGTGAAAAGGAGAACATAAACGTGGTATTCACAACGTATCGATGACCTTTTAATTGTCATACCAGGCCGCACTTCAACAGTTGCTGAATCAACATCTGAGTCTCCCTTAGCATCCGTCACTTTCAAGTGGAAAATATAGGTTCCTTCCACCAGATTAGTTAGCTGCAGTACTGCCTCGTGGTCTGAGCCATGGATCACATCCTGCAGAAAAAGAGTATCAGAATAATTATAGCCTCAGAGAAAGGTGCAGGTTTCTCTACCAAACTGGCTATCCAGTATGAAGTCAGTGTTCTTTCTTTGACTTTTGGGACAGATGTGACCTACCCATACTTTATAGCAGAGTAATGACAATTTGGAAGGTACAGTTAATGAGGATGTCTGCACACTGTGGATATTTTCATTAAAAATACCCCAGACAGAACAGTTGACAATCTGAAGAACTCATCTGCTTGAAAATCCAAGACAATTACATTATTATTTCTCAATTATATTGCAGTATCCTTAGTTCTGCTTTCTTAACTCCTGATTTCCTTTCCTTGGAGTTCATGTATTTTCAACTATCAACTCTGCCACCTATAATTAAGCTAAAGCCCTTCAATCCTCACCCCCTCACGTGAATTGCTTCTAGAAGTTTTGCTATGATTTTGCTTTTTCTCCTTTCCCAGTACTTGCTGATTTGCCACTATCTTCCTGAGGGCAAAGAGCTGTCCACAACACTTTTTGCAAACAGGGAAAAAAGTTATCCCAGTTTTATTAGCTGACACATAAACTGAAGGTTATCATGAGGTAATTCTGCTGTCTACCCCACTCAAAGAGCAGAATCCACTGCCCTAATGCCCCAGGCTGTTCACATGGTGTACCAGGCAAGGTATCTACACATCTAGTGCCAAACACCATTTTTATCTTAAACTGCAAGTTTTACCTCATATGGTACCAGACATGATTCCTTAGTCTTTATCGGTACTTCCTGCTTTCTCAGACCCTTTGTCCTTTGGAATATCTGGATTTCAGATGATTTTTCTCTCAAACATATTAGCTTGATATTATCACCAATTACTCTTAGAGAGACCCTGCTTTATTCTTCTGTCTCAAGTCTTTCCTAACTAAGCCTGCCCTCCTGCAGTCCTCTTACTTAGCTACCATATTCTCTAGCTGTACTGAAAGTATCACCAGCCCCTTGAGCCACAGCATGACAGAGAGCAGGGGAGACAAACCAGAAACAGACACCACACCTGACAGCATCTTATGAGTCATACCTGCTCTCCCTGCTGCAGTGGCATTACATGCATAACAAAAGCCAAATTTCATTACAACCTTCAAGAAACTTACCCCAGCTGCTGGGCTTTGACCATCCCGAATCCACAAATATGACACAATCCCCTGGTCATCAGCAGACCCTGAGCCATCCAAGGTAACAGAGTTGTTTGGAAGCACTAGAACGTGCTTCCCACCAGCATACGCCCGGGGTGGACTGTTGTTTTCTAGCCATAAAAAATAGTGGAGAAGGATTTGCTTTCAAAACACGAGAAATGTGAGATGCCATTCCCAATACACCCACACTGCAATTCTTTACCTGATGATTACAGACAATAACAACACAACCTCATGTCAAAACTACAGGGAAAGGATAAGTGGGTATACAAAGTTTGGCTCTGGGATTATTGCAGTCTAACAAAAACAGAGGTGCACCATGAGGAGAAAGATCTTTTTCAAAAAGCACTGCGGGATATTCTATTTACAGTCTCACAATAACTTAAGCATCAGATCTTCTCAGGAAAGCAAAAAGATTTTCTCCCTACTTAGAAACACAGCTCAGTATGAGATCACCATGCTTGGATCTCTTCATCTGGAAAATCACTTATTACCCAATAGAAGCTTATGCAAGATCTTGTACCTTCAAAATATCTGTATTTAGGTGAAGTGCAATCAGGAAATTTAAGAGTAAGTCTAATTCCCAAATGCTTTTTGCTTACCACTACCAGTGAAACTGAGGCATGCATTGGGAATATGGTGAAAAAAAGTCAAAGAAATATGAACATGTTCTCTTTGCAGAAACCAGACATCACTGACTTTTCTTTACAACACAACTGATAAGACAGAGCTCGAGGAAACCGTGAGGCTGAGTGAAATACCTTACTGGACACAAATAATTCCATTCTGGACAGATCTCAAGGGCATTGGCTGTAACAGCATAGAGTTGTCTGTGATACAGGTGATCTTGTCTCTTCCAAATAAAACTAGTTGACTAAAGGTGGTTATTGGAAAACTGAGTATTTTTAATATCGAACATGTGACTGTAGACAGAATGTACTGTGGCTACATTTCAAAGCACAAATGAGACCATAAGACACATTTGGGCAGAGCTGTTGCCATGTGCTTCTAACTGAACACTGACCAAAACTCTGAAACAGTTCAAGCAATGATGCACACAGGTAAAACAAAGTCCGGCTTCTCCTCCAAGATGCACATGGGTCACAGCAATCCGAATCCCAAGTACAAGCTGAGCAGAGAATGGATTAAGAGCAGCCAGCATAATACCACTAAGCCTTGAAGAGAAAGACTTGGAGTGTCGATTAACAAGAAGATCAGCATGACCCAGCAATCTGCACTTGCAGTCCAGAAAGCCAACTGCATCCTGGGCTTGCTGAAGTCAGCACATCCCTGGAAGCATTCAAGGCCAGGCAGGATGGGGACTTTGTGCAACCTCGTCTAGTGGAAGGTATCCCGGTCCATGGCAGGGGGGTTGGAATGAGATGACTTTGAAGGTCCCTCCAAACCCAAACTATTCTATGATTCTGTGATTATCCTAAAGCCTCCTCTACAGCATATATGTTGGGAAAAACCCCAAAAACCAAATAAACTAAACTCACACCACAGCAACTGTTTCACTTTATAATAAAAAAAATAAACCCCCAACAAAATACTCACCACAACAACACGTCATCAAAAAAAAAATAAAAAAAGATCTTTTAATATTAAATTTTTAAGTGGAAATTGGTTCACTGAGATGCTGCTTCTTGGATGTTACTCTAAAATCCACATTAAAACTGCTTTTCTGCTCAAAACTTCAAAAATAAAATAAAAATGTATCTTCTTAATGATGTAGACGTGCCATTGTCAAAAACATTATTTTGGAGCATTTTTATTACAACTAATTTTGCATATATTGAAATTTGAAACCGCTTGCAGCAAACAAAATTAATTCTGCCAGTCACTCACAACACTGCTTTATTACAAAAGAGCAGCTAAGTCTTCTTGAACACCCTTGAAACACGACCACAAATATGTTATACCCTCCTGTTCTGATTTCCTTGACATTCTGTCAGCGATTGAATGAACTGTCAAGTTGCCCACCACGCCCTAAGAAGCAGCAGCCAGGCTTACCTTCCTTCACAGTGATGGAGAGCACAGATGCACTGCTTAAGCCCTGCTGGTCTTTCACAGTCAGCCTGAAGCGATAGGTACCAACCTGCAGACCCGTCACAGTTGCTATTGCCTTGTCATCGTTTTCCATCCGCACAGAGCTCGGTCCACTGAAACAAAACACCTCATAAAAATAATCATGCACACCCAGCCAAACTGTGAGTTCAGCAGCATTGCTCATGCCTTTTGCTTTTTTAAGTTGTAGCTCTACTACTGCTACAACCACTGATGGCTACAGAATTGTATGAGACATGAGTTGAGTTTAGAGAACCCATTCATGCCTTTTTTCAAGACATTCAAAGCACCCAAGCACCATACACCCAGTTATTAGATGAGGAGAAAATGCACCCCAGAAGTTCAATCTCACCACTGTTCTATTTCATGGGAGCATGCAAATTATATTGCTCTAAAAGCCACTCACAACATGTACAGGCTGCCAGCAAACCTCTTCCTGTACGAGGTACAACAGCTGCGTGAGCTAATACCTTGTCCTTTTATTAAGGACAGTCAGGTTTATACATAAACATACAATTACAAACTTTTGTAAAACATTTTCAGTCATGATTCAAGAGTGATTTAGTCACCTATTGCTGAAAGTTCAAGCTACAGTGACTGTTAGTTTGCTTTACTGTTCAATTAACAAGTGACTGAGAAACCCTAGTTCTAAGCACTAATGGGAAAACTTTGTGTATTACAGGAGGGTACCCAAGGCTGCTACTTGCTTTTTAACAGGAGACACAGAAGTTCCTGCCATTTTCTCTTAACTTTATAAAAATAGGCCTCAAAATGACACATTTCAAAACATAGGCAGAGATTGCCTAAGCTTTTCAAGTCGAACTTAAAATTACTATTTCTTACCCTATTACTACCCAAGTGGGATGGTCCTGAAAGCAATTCTCAAACAGTGCATCACTCAACACAATTGCATAAGAGGCTATAGACTCAATCACCTTCACTTTGTTCTCTATTTGATTGCAGATTATTAAAATCTCTAGGTACCTGATATTCTCCCAATGATAGAAGACAATGCCTTGGTCATCTTGGCTTTTGCTTCCATCCAGTGTAGTACTTTCTACTGGGAAGGTCAATTCCTTGTCAGGGCCAGCCACTGCTACTGGAGGACTGTTATTTTCTGCAAAATTAATAATTAGGGTATGACATTTTCTAGGTAGTCACTGGCAATGCTTGCCAATCAGAGGGAAAATTTTACACAGAGGATTTTATTACAAATTTGATGTATTGGCTCAAAAGGTACAAACCACAAGTATGACATGCACAAGCCAGCAGGTGGGAGAGGTCAGCTCTGCAACAAGCAAAATCCCACAACAAACACTTCACTTTTTCATAGTCTATCTGAAGGCACAGTCACACTCCCAAAAATCTTGCTGCATGCTCAATGCATTATATGAAATGTCATAAAACATGAGGGGTGAGATATTCTCCTGGTTCAACCACTCCATCCCTTTCAAAACCTCCCATACAAATATGATTCATTGCCCTCAAAGAAGATACTGACCCTCAAGGCCAGAGGATGGCACTAAGTTAATGCCAATTCAGAGCCTTTGATAATTTAACGCAGAAACATATAACCTGTTACTCTGTTTTCAGTCTCTGCTTTTATGACATGGTGAAACTGGCAATGCTACCAGTCCCTCCAAACCCAATTTTCCCGGGCATGCATTTTCCCTTAGCTTCAGCTATAGCATCTTTCTAGCTCTGCACTATAAAGGGTCTAAAAGGCACCACTACACATCACACTTTCAATTCATGTTCTTGATTTCTGCAGTAAATGCCTGCTGTAAAGTTGTCCCAGAAGGGATCACCTACAAAAAGATGTCTCTGAAGTGACAACAGGAAAATAAAACATTGCCCCATGGTGGAACGTGAGACTTTCACACGGGCAAAAAAGGCAACTTTGGTTGTAATAGACAAACATACTGTGAAAAAAAAAGGCAATAAAAAAAAAATCTCATGAGACCCAGACCATTTGGGTGCATTCATCACTTGGCTCCCAAACTCAAATAAACATGTGAAAGATGTGGCTTTTGGAAAGTCCTTGCTTGACACGTTTTCCTTGAAAACACAATGCAAGTCATTAGAGTGAAAATTCAAATCACACAACGACCCTTGCAGGAGAACTGCAAAACAGTAAGAAAACTGAGCAAAAGCACTGACTAATACTCTGAAGAGCTTTCAAAACAGACTTTGTAGGACACTGATCTCAAGAGCTACGAGTTGGCTTTTAGAAGTATACTCAAACAGATCTCTGCGATGGTTGCCTCACATAACCAGGCTGGAGTGAGCCCTCAGGATCACCACCCGGACTTTGTATGATTCTACACTTGCTTTAACTATCTGCTTTGACAGAAAACGGAGGCGGAAGAGTCCTTGATCCAGGGATACCAGGCATTCGGACTGCCATGCCAGCGGTGCACCGTGGGGAGAGGAGGCGTTGGAGGGCAGCGCCAGGGCACCGGGCCGGCCCAGCCGCGGGGGAGGCAGGCGAGCGTGCGGCGCCTTACCGGGCTGTACGATCAGCGTGACCTCGGCCGTGGAGCGCTGCCGCGCAGAGTCCGTGACAGTCAGCTGGAACGTGTAATCTCCTTCCTGCATGGCGGACAGCTGGAGGTACGGCGTCCGCACTCCCTGCGCCGCGTTGGGGAAGGCAGAGCGCGGGATAGAACAGAAACGTTCGTGGATAATGAAAGGACTTACAGAGCAAATGCAAGGACAAAAAGTTGGTTTAATTCGCAGATGCAACGTTTGAGCAAGGAGTTAAAGCACCCTGCAGATAAAGAGGAGGCTTAAAATTTGACGCACAGACAGATGTAATGTGTTCACTATAGCAACTGTCCCTGCCAACCCAGAGAAATATCTATAGGCAATAAATCTTAATTTCTTCTGTTGGTATAACCACTGCCTTATTTCTGAACGATGAGAATTGTAAAACACATGGAACACTAACATTGTCAATTAGGAAATCAAACACTGAGGACAATTCCTACAGCTTTTTCCATTTCCTTAGGGGTATTTTAAAAACAAACATCATGACATCCTTTAATATTTATAAAAATTGTTACATGCAAAACCGAGCTTGACTTGAACCCAGACAGACAGATTTATGGAAAAAAACCCCCATATTAAACAAGACAACTCTGTCCTGAGTTTACTCTTCCAGTAGTATTTGCTGATATCTATAGAAGCTCATAAAATGACTGGGCCCAGGTATAGGTCCTTTTGCTAACAAAACAAACATTTGTGGCATCTCTCATATGAGGAATAACAAATCATAATGCAATTAGGTTTGGCTTTCTTTTTTTTTGGGTAAAGATGATAATAAGAATAAAGGGACTTGATAAACAATTAACCAACCAGCAGAGGTACTAGTTACATTTCACTCTAACAATGGATGTCATATAACACACCAGAGACCAGCACCCTCTGGAGTGGTCCAGAGGAGAGCCACAAAGAGGGAACAGAAGGCTGGAACACTTCTCCCATGAAAAAAGGCTGAGAGAGCTGGGGTTGTTCAGCCTGGAGAAGAGAAGGCTCTGGGGAGACCTCATTGCAGCCTTCCAGTACCTACAGGGGGTTTATAAAAAGGAGGGAGAGAGACTTTTTATAGGGGCAGATAGTGACAAGAGAAGAGGGAATGGCTTCAAACTGAAAGAGGGAAGGCTTAGATTAGATATTAGTAGAAATTATTTACTCAGAGGGTGGTGAAATACTAGAACAGGTTGCTCAGAGAAGCATCCCCATCCCTCGAAGTGTTTAAGGCCAGGTTGGATGGGGCCCTGAGCAACCTGGTCTAGTGAGTGTCCTCCCTGCCCACAGCAGGGTGTTGGAACTAGATGATTTTCAAGGCCCCTTCCAACCCAAGCCTCAGCTTTAGGCACATGGAAAAGATTACTAGTCTGTCAAAAAGAAACTAACATGGACTTGCATTTCCACATTAAATAGCAAATTAATCCACTGGATATCTCAAGCAGTCATTCCCTGCTTTTAGAAAGGTTGCTTTAAGATTGGACAGCTCTCAAAAACTACAAGTTCATTTTACTTGGATGCTTTTGGAAAGTTTTTGTCTTGGTGAATGATCAGAAATAAGTCATTATGCTATAAGTCCTTCTGTAATTTTTTAATTGCCTCTACAGTATAGGCTTGCATTAATATTACTCCTTTCCTAAATAGATCTACAAAGTGATTTCTTTCCAGTTCTGAAGGTCTAAAGTATTTGCCAAGATGGCAGAAATCGTGTCTGATAAAAAATGGCTTCTGAGTTGCAGCTGGCTTCATTACATTAATTACCTCAGCTGCCTACATAGCTGTAAAAATCTCCAACTTACTGAATGCAAGTCCACTGAAAATTTTTATTAAAAAATATTTATTTTCTTAGATTAAAAAAAAACCCAAACCAACAACAAAAATAGCCATGAAAATAAGAGAATAAATTCTGTAAGCCCTCATTGGAAACCCATATTTTAGCGAGCATTTGAACCCCCCACAGAGCATGGCTGCATAAACACTGCCAAAAGGTCTTGTCATCTTTCACTCAGAAAATCAAGTTTCTATTTGAGTTCTACTCTTTTCAGGAGAAAGTGTTTCGAGAAAACTCTGACTAGCCCCACATTCTCCTACAACCAGTTTTCAGCACATCCAGAGCCTCAGAAGGTGGGAGCCTGTGAAGGAGGCTCTAGGGTTCAAAGACAGACAATG
>VZRJ01008194.1:28393-58723 GCA_013397565.1 Ptilonorhynchus violaceus | reverse complement strand
GGTCTGCTTCATTATTGCAACATTTTATCACGTCGGGGTCAGCAAATTGCAGGAGCTCAGGACTTCTGGACAACAAACCAAGATGATTACGCAGAAGACACTTTATTGTTTACATAACACTCTACTTATACATTTTACCACTACTGTCCACGCGATCACACATTACTTGATTGGCCCCCCATCTTGTCCACGCACTCTGCACGCACTTTCCAGGAAACATGATTGGTTCTAGTCCAGTGCGGCACAGTCTTTCTTTATCTATTTCTTGCTGCCTCGGTATTCCGTTCTTCAGCTTCTCCTTTCCCAATTTAGCGCAGTTTACATTTCGGTAGCCTTGATGAATTCCTGAGGGCTCTGATAAGAATAACTGAAGATGGTTTGGCTGGGGCACATTTCAGGGCTCAAATACCTTACAACACCAAATGGAATGTAAAATATATAGCAAAATATATCAATGATGCATTGGATAAATTATGATTAAATGATTAATGAATAAAAAGTGCATAGCATAGATCTTAATGTTGTATCTGCTATACATAACGGAACTAGGAAAATCTAATTATTTTTTCATATCTATTTTTTTAGAATTTATTGTACAGACTTTTAAGGCACATAATGCATAATAGATGTTAACACATATATATACACATATATATATGTACACATAAAAAATAAATAAATTACTTTGCATGAACACATGAACTGAAATTTTTTCATTCATATTTGCCTTTGTCATCTTCAGGACAAGAGAACCTTTCTTTTGCTAGTTCTAAAAGTTGTATATCTGTTATCAGGAAAGGTTTATAAGCGAGCTTCTTTCTAGCAAGACTTTCCTTTGCTAAAAAGTTTACCTAGGCTACCACTTCTCTTCCAGTAATTCTCTTTAGTTTGCTCACTTTTAGCCTTATGCCTTTCCATCTGCACTTAAAGACAAAGTAGTGTTACTTTTGAAGGATTGTATGTGAACTGAGGTGAAGTTGGTCTTAACACAAATGTTGGAATTTTCAGTTTAAAACTATTTGGCCAAATAAGGTACCATTTCAGTTTCAGGATACTAGTTAAATAGTCAGTGCTTCTATAGGTCAGCGCTTGTATACATTTGTGTGTGTGTGTTTGTGAGTGTAGCTGTACTTATATATAGGATCAGGAAATGGGATGCAAATATTCTTACTCAATTGAAAAAGCTCTCAATTGAAAACCTCATTTCCCCCTACTCTTCAGGGAATGTTGGAAAATTTCTCTTTAGTGTAAATAATTTAAGAAGATGAAATTATGCGATTCCATTATCATTAATTTAATGTTTGTTTCCAATGCATTATATGTTTAGGACACTCTTCAGCACATCAACTCTACAATTCAATGAAAAGTATTGAACAGATATCGATTTTCGTCCCCTGACAAGCCTATAACCAGTGAGTTGTCTTTAAAAACATACACCAAAGAAAGGGAATTTTAGTCCATGCTTTGCAAGAAATTGATGGTTGCCATATATTCTGTATGGATTCTCATAATTTTAGAAGGCCAAACATAGACCTCCTGATGGCATAGGGGAATTTACTATGACTTTGCTGTGTCTGTGGGATTTGCTATGTCTGGTTAGTACATTTTCCTATTTTTGAAGGTTTTACGTGGAAATTTAAAAGCTTTGAAAATATCTTTTTGCCTCAAACAACTTATGGTAATGCCTTGATTTCTAATAACTCATTTATTCTCAAAATCTTTGAGTGATTTTTTTTCAAATTCTTTGTGATTGATTAAATACAGTAAATTAAATGTCTCCAAATTTTCTAAAATATTTCTTGAATGTTACTTTTACATTATATTTTAGTATTGCTGCCTTGTCAGGAATCACAGCCAGTTATGAACTAATGAACTAATTAGAAATTAGATAATGAACTAATGAAAATTTTAACCATTTTTTGTAAGTACAAAAAAAACCATTTCAACAAATGCAAAAGGTTCACAATAAAAGAATTATGAATTCATGGAATTCACTGTTTTAGGTACAAAACAAATATGTAGCTTATCTAAGTAAATTAAAAAGAGAAAAAAATATAGTATATATATATGTAGTTTAGCCAAAGAAATACATATGCTTGTTTCAACTGATTAATTTTTAAAGTTGAAGTAACATTATTGCTGCTGTATCTCCTATGAAATTTTTAAGCTTCTCGGGATTTTGGTATTTCAGGAAATTGAGATGATTTTTGATACATACACATATATAGGTGACATGTATACTGTCACACCATTCAGCAGATGTATTCACAACTGTCATAAATAGCATCTGCAGACTGCACAGCTTTTAAGGTCTTTAAAGAGAGCAACATTTTCCTGTCACTAATATAGCTATAGACACTAGAGGAAATTAGTTATTTGGCCTCATCTTCACTTAAACCAGGCAATCTGGTATATAGGATTTTCTTTTCCTTTTTTTATTATTGAACATATGGAGAGAATTCTCACCATTTGGTACTATAACTCTAGCACTCAAAAGTAGCCACAAAAGGTGAGACAATTCAATTTCTGTTTTAATACCTTTACTGGCAAGATAAGACATATGAATGCTGCTAATAGCAATGTATGAAATACTATTGCTTAATCTGTCTACTACCACCCTTTCAGTGATAATGGGGTCCTGTAGATGGGTCTCCTGAGGCTTTTACCTGTCTGACTTCACAATGGTTAACATAATGAATTTCTGAAGTCTTTAACAGCAAGAATACCCACTCAGATATTTTATTAAGTAGACCCATTTTATGCTCTTTTCTATTTTAATTCATATTAGGCTTTCTTTTTTCTTTTTTCATCTGAAACAAGAAATCAGCAGCTCTAGGAAAAGAATGTACATCTTATATTCAAGTATACTTTTCCATGTCTCCTAACACTGTTGTGAAAAATTTAGTAATAAAAGAGATCAGAACAAGGTTTGTCTCAAAATTCAGCTAGTTATTAGCAGAGTATTAGCTAGTTATTAGCAGAGTATAGTGATACATACTAATGGTCCCAAATCCTGAATTCTCTACTATACATGAATACTATGGGGTCTGTACCAGCAGGACATTTTAGGAAATAGCAGAATAACTCAGTAGGAAGTTAGAGATGTTTACATTTTGAAGGCTTGCTGAAAATAATGCCTCTTTTTGATCAAGCAATCCCATAGGAACTTTCTTCACTGCTCTTTAACCATAAAATTAACATCCCATCACATCATTTGGCAATGTTATAGCATCGAAGCTTTAGTGCTGTCTCCCATTTCCAGATGGAGTATGGCTGTGAGCAGTTACTACTGCAAGACATATAATGATGTCCTGAAACACATATAATGGAAGTCCGAGTAGAGTAGATGGCTAATGTTGTTGACTATGTGGCACTAAATGTGAAATATACATTAACTTAAACATTATGTGTAATAAGCTTTAGCAGATTCAATTCTATGAATCTACTTTATGTGGAAAATCAAGTGAAAATGCACAGTGTTGAACACTATAATGCATGACACTTCATTTTCACCAATGTTACGCAGTTTCAGTAATCTTTAGGGATTTTGTAATTATTTGTAAAGGAAACACAGAAGATACTATCCAGAATGGATATGCATATGTAGATCATGAGGCCTGTTCTGGAGGAACTCAGGAAGATAGAGAAAAGTTGATGAACATCTTGGGGGATATCTTTCAACTCCTAGGAATGTACTCCTGCCTCAGTACTACTGAGAAATGGAAAGAAAAGCAAACAAGTTTGTCAGGGACATCACATAATGCTTCATTTAACAAACCAGCATCTTCAGCCTCACGTCAGCAATAAACTGAGCTGATGAACATTAAAGTCATGTCTAGATTAAGAACATACAGAAACACATAAAATTATTTGCATTAGAGAGAGGAAAAATTAGAAACAACTATTTCATTGTCTTTTTAGTACTAGAACAAGGGCCAGTGAATGAAACTAGGGGTGGCAAGCTCAACAAAAAAAGAAAAAACAAAACAAATTTTTCCCCATTTCTCTTTCTTATGCTGTCATTTCTGTCTCATAAAATTAAACAATGGTCCATCTAGTGTTTTTCTCTCCCTCTGTACACTGAATGCATAGAGAATTCCTCGCTAGTCTCAGGAAAATAATCTGAAATAATCATACTAGTGTCAGATACACTGCATTTACATAGTTAATTTTTTCCTTTGAATCTTAATGCCACTAATGATCTGCCTTATGCAGATAAGTAGAAATGGGGAAAATGAGTCCCAGACATGCTTGGAAGCAAAGAAACTTTATAAGCAACTGGGCATAATTTACCTTGTCACCCATTGTGCCTTTAAGCACTGATATGGAAAATGTCTTTAAAAAATACACACGAATTAACAGTAGAATTAAGTTACAGATATAAAGCCCCAGAGTTCCCTCACATGAATTCAGGAATTTAAATGATATATCAATTAAACAATGGTTGATCAAGATTCACATTGTACTCAACAGAAAGAGATAAGCACTCCCAAAATCATTTTATAATGGTGTATATCTCCCTCCTTTATTAATAGCTGAAGGAAGGCTACAAAGTACAGTTAAGTTTTCAAAACTAATTTGAAGAACCCGGAGTTCGGCCTTGTTTTACAAAAACTGGTTTATTCTCTTTCAGTAAGCATGGCTCCTGACACATTTTCCAGTTCAACTATATAAAGCAAAATGTAGTATTCCTTTTTTCACTTTTTTCATCATTAAAGCAAAATGTTACACCAGGCTTCTGAATTTCCCAGATACCCATATATCAGACTACACAGATAAGGGAAACATCATTCCAATGTGTAATTTACTTCCTAATGAGCAGAATTTTTGCCATTATCACAGACAATTTTATAAAAATGTTTCAGTCAGGCGTCTTAAATGTTATCTTAAGAGTATAGAACTGAGGCTGCTACAGAAGTATGAGTAAATCTGATCATGGAATAGAATTTAAATTTTAGTTTACTTTTTGAACTGCTTTTGAGCATTACTTACTACTTTATTTTTTAAAATTTATTTTTAGATGAAGGCTGTATGAAAAAGGGTGCCATTTGAACCTAAGGAACTCATCATATGAGCTTTGTAAGTGTGTAAGCAACAGTAAAAAAAGTGTAGTCTCTCATCTCAAGCTCTTAGAGAAGCCAAGTTCAATAAACTAAACAGACCCTAATAGTACTCCATCTTTTTTCATGTAAATCAGAGAGAGATCTTACTTGAAAGTTTTGACAAATTTGTAATAATTTAACACTTTGAATCATAGAGCAAGTACAATAATGGTTTACACCCATTATTTCAAGAGTAGTATAAATATATATTTGTATGTATTTCCTTGTATGTTGCTATTTGATTTTTAAATTGGTCCTTTGTTAAAAAAAAATCAAGAGCACAAAAGTTGTTTAAATGCAGTCTTTTTTTCTGTTAATGGGATTTTTTCCTTAGATTTTCTGAAAATGTTTCACTATTATTGCCAAGGGACAATGTTATCATCATGGCAAAATAGCACACATGCACAGAAGTTATGCACTTGAGTCTTCACTTTCTTGATCATTTTTTCTCTTTTTCTAGTGGCTTCGTACCAATGGTAGACTTCTCTTGCATTTCAAACCTTCAAGTGCAGGATCTTGGTGAAAGCACATGCTATGCCAGTTTAAGTCTTCTTTTTTTGCCTTGCTTTTTTTCAGAAATATATTTGGGCTTATTTCAGCTGTGCTTTTAGAAGTGTAATATATTACAATAGGAAGTGGAAAATTTTATAAAAGAAGGGTATATCTGGATGTCATTTCTAATATGCCTCTCTCTGAGTCTCTGACAGAGGTCACTTTTCAATAGAAGTCAAGTATGTCAGCTTTTAAAAGAAAATGCACAGAGGAGATAATCTCAACAAAATAGTTACATTCTAAGGTTCACTGAATATCAGCTGGTGTCTCACATAGTTGCTTTACTAGGAGACAGTAGGAGTATAAAAAAGAGAGGTAAATTAAATGTAGGTAAAATTTGCACATTGTATGATATATTGTAATTGTCCTTCCATTTGAGCTGGATTCTGAGGAAAACAGTGCATGAGCTTCTAGAAAATTCCTGGTTTTTACAACGAATTAAACTGAAATAAAGAGAAAAAATACCACAATATGAAAGGATTATTCTGAAATATATGAAAGTTAGATGATCCTACAGTTTTAAACCTGAGGAAACTAACACTGTATATAACATTATCCTTCACTGAAGAAAAATTACTACATATTAAATCATACTGTTTCCTAAAAAAACGCCAAACCTCCCCTCATAAAGTTAGTTACTTCCAAATAGATCTTGAACTAATGGCTATTTAGCACTTGGGATCATTTTAAGTCCTGCTAGGTATTGTTCATACAAAGTACTGAAGAAGTGACATTATCAATAATCACTTCTGTAGGCTCTTTTTTTTACAGCTTTTTACTTTTTATTTTCTTCTTGTAGTAATGTCTTTTTCTACAGAATTATTACTTTCTCTGTTGAGAAAACTATATTTGTGGAAATATTTCAGATTAATATTGGTGGGACTGTATATGTAAAGAACATATCACAGAGTCTTCAGTGAGGGCAGAAAAGTTGTGTATGTTACATATAGTTGTTGGGTATCACAGCTTCTAAGTCTTCCCTGACATTCCTTTTTAATTTAGATCACAGTGTCTTGTCTGTGAAAATAGTGATCTCTCCAAATACTTAGTAAGGAGTATCAGCATTGTCAACAAAGTCTTTTCTCAGGATGTACCAACTGTCACAAGAGATCATTTTCTGTTCTTGGAAGTATTTTGTTGTTGGTTCCCAGTCTAAATGCAAGTAGTTCTGAAAATGTTATGTACAGTGCTACAAGTTTCAAATGGGACAATCATTTTCCAGGGAAGAATTCATTTTGGTGGGTATTTCACTGTATCAGTCTTCTCTCTTTGCATATTATTGTTTTCCCTGCCTTATGTATGATTTCATTAATTCATTAGAAATACCATCTTCAGGCTGTTCTCTCATATTTTTACATTGGGTCCAGATTATCTTTGATCAAACTATTCCCTTTTTATATACAAGGAAACCAGGAAATTTCGTTTGAGTACAATAAAAATGATCCGAAAATGAGAGAAATCAAGGCACAATAAGTAAGTAAATAAGTAAATAAACAAACAAATAAATAATCAGGCAAACCCTGAAGTGTAAATAACCAGCTAAATCTTTTACTCTAAGCTTTTTCTAGGGAAAAATTCTAATACTAAGCAGCCTGAATCAAGATTGCCTGTAACCTATAGGAGTGGCCAAAGCAGATCATACTTGTTATTGTTGCTATATTGCATTAACTTCTCTCTTCTTTTTAAGAGACAATATGCACTTTTTTTTTAATATAAAAAAGGATTATTAAAAATAACACAGGAGAAAGGAAAGGGAGACATGGGAATACCTCTGATATAGACAATTTTAATGTTGGAACATAAGGCTCCTATAGGTTGCTTTAGCTTGCAGTGAACACATAATAAAGCATAATTAATTAGTGGTAGTGGTAACAGCAGTAAAAGTAGGAAAGATCAACTCTGCAATGGGCTATTTGAATTTTTTAAAAAAACAAGCAATCATTTCCACCTGGATTCTGGAGCAGCTGGTTGGCGTTAGTCCACATAAGAGACTTTGAAGTGATCTCATGATTTGTATGTCTCCGCTCACTTATGTTTTAGCACCTTCAGGAACCCCAAAAGTTATGTGCAATGCTTCAGATTTGAAAGGCTTTTTTATTAAAAAGAAAAATGGAAACACGAAAATAGCTGGGCTTAATGAATTAAATGGGGAATCATTTTGTACAGAGTGATTATATTGTGTTCTTAAAGTTGAAATAATAATTATTTTTCTGCTTTTTGTTGTGGTAGAGAAGGCAGATTTATCTCTTGTTTAGAATCTGCATTGTCTACACCATTGATCATCGTCTTTATTGTCTGTTTTTTCATGGGAATTAAGAAGAGAACAGCAAGACAAAAATGCAAATTGTGAATGAATTTCTTATCATTAGATTGACATTAAATTAGATTGTATCTTACTACTTATGTTAAAATCTTTTGTTCTGCTCAGAAACGTTTTACACAGGAAGACACAAACTCATACACTTCAAGAATCTGGTTTAGTTACAGGTGGAGGGAGGGGAAGAGGTGAGAGGAAAATGCCACAGATAAGAAATGCATTGTCCCTAAAGTTAAAATTTAGATTTATTTTCAGAGTTAAATAGATAAGTCAGATGTATAAAAAATAAAGTCTTAGTCTTTGTATCTCTGCCTCAGTCAAGCCATATTTAGAGCTCATTGAATTGAAAAGTGACATTTCTTAGGTGATTCATGTAGTCTACTTAAAAACCAACTTGAAGATCCCCATCGGAATCCTTCCATGTTTAAAATGAAAGCACGCTATTATGAATAATTTCCATATACTTTTAATGTACTTTCATGTAATTTTTTTTTTTAAAGTTCACAAGTATATAATGCCTAACACTACTTGTATTCTAATACTTTTTCTTGTATTTCAACTCTTTACCTCATATCTAATCATCTCAGAAAAAATCACTATATTAGTTCACAGAAGTTCACATTAGAATCTTCAGTGATTAATTTCTTTTTTTTTCAGATCACTCTTATTCTAACAAAATTTGGAATCCCTTTTCTGAAGGTTTTCAAAAGTGGGGAAAATAAAAAGAGCACCTAGTATAATGGACTAGTTATTTTTATGTCACAAGATCAATTCTATTGCCTCCACGTAAAGGACTAGTGACATCTGAGGTACCCTGCAGTGTTTGAGATATTCAGTGACGATCTAAAAGATATGAAACAAAACCTATAGGAGAGACTGGTGATGCCTTGGGGAGGCAGCTGAACAGCAGATGGGAGACTTAGGCATGTAATGGCATTGAATCAAGTCTATTCAGTTATGCTGTAAATAAGCACCTGGTACATGTAGAAAATGTGTCAGTAGCTTCACTGTAGTAGCTCTGAAAATTGTAAGGACTGATTCAAGAGGTTCTTTTAAGTACAAAATGTTTTCAGTTTCCTCTCAGTACAGCTGTAGTAAATTAAGATCTCATCACTGTATGCATTTTTTTTCAAACATAAATGTAATTTCAATGCATGCAATATATCCTTCATATATGTGATCCTTGTACTTATATGCTTACTTATGTAAAATAACTTACATGAGTAAGAGCTGCTCTATTCCCAGGATAAACCAGGTATATTAATACACTGAATGACTACCTAAAAATTAAGTAGAACCAGAATATTGCTAAATTGATTCTTGCTTTAATTCTGAGACTCAATCTGGTTTCTGATGTATCAATAAGGTCTTTCTTATATTCTCAAAACCAAAAATATCCCAGGAACTCAAAGTGTAAATGGAAGAAGTTGCCTGTAGTTCCTTTCAAGCATCAAAAAAAAAAAAAAGTGCTGCCAAGAAGATGACAGTGAAATTGTGAAAACTTTCAAATAAGTTTTGAGAAGAATCTCTATTATGAAAGAAAGGAATTTCTACTACAAGGGTAGTTTTCATTGTAAATCGGGTGGAATGGACATATCATCGAATGAGAAGTAAATCCTCAGGACCAGGTAGTATGGTAGTATACTATATTGAAATATAGTATAGTATGTGAAAGTATACAGTGAAATATGTAAAAGTATGAAGGAAATTTCATTCAAAACAAACCATATTTAAACAGAAACCTAATTTCTTATGCAAGTTATAAGCTCCTGCATAGTGCATTTTACAAGATTTTTTTTTGGAGTCAGTTCACATTTTGTTTGCGGTTGTCTTAAAACATAAGGCATTAGCAACCTTCTCATGTGTGTAACAGGAGCTGTCGGTACATATGTGAGACACATTCAACAACCTTTCATTTTATCTCTACTGTTTTAAACAAAATAAAAAGCATAAATTCTAGTATAATTATCATCCCAACTCCCTCCAGTCTTAGAACTTTTACCACAAATACTCTTTATTTTTACCCTTATTCTCTATTATTTCTACTGCTATTCTCCAATCGGTGTCTTTAATCACTCTTTCTATTTTTCAATGGATAAGAATAGGTGAACATAAACCACATTGTCAACCAAAATCCTACCTGAGTAGAATAACATTAGAAAAGGGATATTACTTACTTTTTTCCTTTTGTAAGAATTTTTATGGGATTGTAATATAACATTCTCCGTTTTCAAGGCAACTAAGAATTAAGACAGATTTTATATCATAAAATACAGCTCTAATATATATAAATGCAAGGAATGGACATACAGTTCATGATTTCAGACCCAAGGCACAGCAAAACATATTTTAACTATCATATATCATTCATCAGATACCTTATGCTCAGTAATCAGGATTTAATGCCTAGTCAGAAGATGAAACTATGTGTATACTACTGTTTCAAGATACCTGCAAGTTCCATGCTTTACCTCTTGAAATAATTAGTTCGAATAGTTTGTTCCTGAAGATCATGACACACAATTTTTTTTCTGCATTTTCATACATTTTATTCTGTTAAACAGATAAAATATTATTTTAGTCAGTGTTTAAGATAGCATGACAAAACATAGCATGAAAAAATTCTAGATTTCTACAGATAAAGAACAAAAATTAAAATAGGAATGCGTGAATAAAGCTCCAATAAACCAAGACGGGTGTTTCAATACCTAGCTTTTTTTCTAATCAGGCATTTTTCTTTCCTGAAATTGCTTGAGTAAGTTAGTTCTATTTAAAATCTGTCAGAAATATGCTAATTTTTAACACTTTTGCTGCTTAGCACTAAGTGGTTTTGATTTTTAAAAGTGAAATTTGGCAAGTGAGTCATACATATGTCCTGACTGTTTGCAATTTGACTTTGAAAGAAGGATGTTATGCCTTCGGAGAAAATAAAAAGTTCCTGAGAATGTTTTGAGGATATTTTTCAGATCTGTATTACTTCAATTTTGGTTAGGAAAAATGCTGATTAGTGTTCCTCTGCACACCACCTGATCATTCCAATAAGGTAATGAAGACCTTCTGACACCATATAAGTGTTCATTTTCCCAGAAACGTCAGTGCTGCCATTGTTGGTGTTGAGCTAAACTTACAGACAGATACAGAGGTAGGTAAAAAACCAAAGAATTCTTCCTAAATGCTGTGCAACTAAAAGGGCTGGCAGATATCACGTGCCAGAACAGTGCATTTGTAGAGTCTGCTTATATTCAAAATATGTAATCTATACTTAAGTAGTTTTGCATCCCCATTTTTATGGCAACCTGATTTCAATACTCATTTTACATTAAAGACTACAAATTGTTCCCAGGGAAGTCTTTTGAAAAGAAAATATTTTGCACTCAAGGGGAACACAGAACATTTTGTCCAACAGAGAATATTGAAGGTAACTTGGTAGGCCACCTTGTAGAACCACTGGAGTCCTGCCTGCAATGTTCATACCTTCTCATTAGTATGCATTGTAAAGAGCTGTAGGAATACTGATTTCTTGGTGTAACTGAGGAGGCGCATACATACTTTTCCACAAAACATTCAACTATTCATGATTTTGATTTAGAAGAGCAACAAAATTCAGGGGAGGAAAGTTTAGAGAGAAGTCTGATGTCAAAATCCTTCATGAAACAAAATTACTATGACTATTTGTCAATAAATTCTGGTGGAAACCATTTCACTTTCTCAGTATCTCTAAAAAAACTACTTAGAACCTCTCTCCTCCTTGCAGGATCTGTTATGCATATGAAGTCATCAATATTCTTAAAGGTTTCAAATAGCACAGATATGGTGAGGAGCACCGGAGATAAGTCCTGTGAGAACGAGCATTTGGCTGTCAGAACAGAGGTAGAATAATATGGGCTAAGCAAAGGAAAAAAAACATAAATATTGAATAACTGCTTATGAGGGAAATCCAACATCTTTTGTATTGGCTGAGGCAACAGTCCCATAGCAAAAAATGCTGATAATTGATAGGCTTGTTCCTAATGAGCCTATACAGATGGTCATATGAACACCTAAATTGACAGCGTGTGATCCCAGGCGTGCAGTTGTGATGAAACAATAAGGCACTAGCTTCTCCAAGTGGTTTAATTGAAATTGAAACCTTGAAAAGAGATTATAGAATCTCAAACTTCTCTTAGATTTTCTGAGGCTAAGAACTACACATATTTTGCAATTGATTCTTAGGAAAAACAAAATTTTTACCTTCGGTTGAAAAAAAGTACCTTGATAACACATTCTGAGAGTCTACTGAAAAATACCAAGACAATGAAACATTATTTTTCATTAAAGTGTTTATTGAAGACAGCATTTAAACTCACAGCATACCAAATTAAAGTATGCAGTTTAAAATTCCAGAAGTCTGGCTTTGTATAGACTAATCTGTTGTTTTCGGACGCAAATAAGCATGCGAGTCGCAGTTTCAGGGTCCACCAGCCAGGGCAGAGGCCAAGGAGCAATGGAGCAAAGGAAGGGCCAAAAAAAGGGGCTGACCTCTGCCCTTGGTCTTTATTTATATGTTTTTAGAAAACCACTAGGATTGGAGGGAGAGAATACCACCTCCTACTGTTCACTGGTTAGCAGAATTGTCTATCATACAGACTACAAGAAGTCAAAACATCAGGCCGGTTACAATAACAAGTGCTATGTTTACAGAACAGAGCATGGGAAACTATTCTCAGAACCTAAAACATTGCACACACGAAAGAACTGCAAAGTGCAGGACTACACTAATCAGTCTGGATAACCAGACCAGATGGTCTGTTGATCAACAATCAACAACAATCCAATGCCAAAGCCTGCGAGCCTGGCTACATAGGAGATAAAACCTCTCATCCAGCCTATTACATTTCTTAATGAATTTTCCCTACCAACACCAATAAAAGACACCATGCTCTTTATTTTCCAAGTGAGAAAGAGAAGCAACACAAAAGAAGTTTTTGCGTGTCTTGTCCTTGTTGACAACGGTCAACTTTAATCTGACTAGACTTTGCATTACCAGCCAATTTACGTTCGTTCCCTGCACAATTCAGGAGGAGAATTAAGTTCCTCATGAACAACATTCACAAACCCAGCATGAGGGTGACCTAAACCAGGTAATAATGAAAAACTAGGGGCAAGAAGAATGAAAATAAGTTATTTAAGGAAAAGCAGAAAGTCATTGACTTGGTGGTTTGACCATTTAGCCTTTAGGTTAAAAGTAAAGTCATCCTGAGCTCTAGTTTTTGCTTCTAGGATTAGTCATGGAATTTATACTGAGGAGTGAGTTCACACAAAGTAAAAAACTTTGGAAAGAAATGGAGTCTTGGAGTCCATTCCAGAATCTCTGGAAGGCATGATTAAGTTAGGTAAGAATTTTTCAATCAGTTTTGTAGGCAATGTTTCAACAATCAGTCATATAAGTCTAGCATATATTATATCCATCTTTTCTCTGACTTCATTTTTAACATATTATTATAAGCTTTTGATGATAGACATAATTAACTGCTGCAAATTCCAAAGAACATGAAGAAATGTTACAATAGTATTCTTTTTCTTTGGTAGTACATTATTTGCCTCCACTTCACATATCATGACTGAGAAAAAAACTTTCTATTTTCCTTCTCTGTAAGAAGACAGGTTCTAAGAGATTTAACTCAAGACATAAATGTCCACCACATAGACTCTCAAAGTTAGAAATAACACAAGGGGATGTATAATTTTCATGTTCCATGGAATAAGTAGCCTTGTTGAAGTAAGAAATTTGAACACTCCTGAGAACCAGTTTCATAAACCACTCCTTTTTGCATTAAATGACAATATCTAAATGTTTCGTATCCTCATAAGAAGTTAATACATTCTGGATGAAAAAAAAAGACAAAACTAAAAGCTCACTAAAAATGTCACTTGCTGTACAGGCACTGTTTGAAAAGACAGATATTTTGAAAGATAAATATATTGCCTCTCTGCAGTTCTACAAATAATGATTAACTGTGTAAATTCAAAACATTTTTAACACTTGTTTTTCTGCATCTCTTTTAGATACCCAAGCACAATAACAATCTCAGACTTCAGACTTTGTACATAATAGTTTTTCTCTTTTAAAGAAGATGAATCAATCATCAAAAAGTGAACCCCTGCAAAAGTAAACCTTCTTGTTTTCCTTCTGTAGGGACTGTTTCATAAACATGGAAGTTGAATAACATCTTGTCAAGACAGGACTGTGTGACATGAATATTTTAAAAAACACATATCATTTACACAGAATTGTTCCCATGCTGCCTTCAAATGGCCACTTGTACCACTTCTCACATCACTTAAAAGGATGTGAAAAACAACACTGTGAGCATACTTCATAGATGAATGTATCCTTATGTGCTGTGATTTAGCTGTTGTCATTTCCCCATGGAAATAGGAAAACTGCAAACAAAACAATGTGTATGTAGATGTTTTTGTTTCCTCCAAGCAGACAATTTCTTATTAATTGCCACTCATTGTGTTATTTTGCATAATTTGTATTCTGAATAGTCCAGGAGTGGAAGAAGAAATTAATAAAGAGGGGACTTCTGGTTTTATGCTGAATGGCACTGTTGGAACAGATTCCAGGCACGAAATAAAATAACAGTAAAGTGGGGTTTGCAACTTTCCTCAAAGGCATCTAGAAGAGAATGTGATACTGTACTCATACTTGCCTTAAGTAAGCAGGTTAATTTGTATTTTGCAGACTCACTCCATGAATGAACACTTTCTCCAAATTCCATAAAAGGACAGTTGATTTTTTAATGGTCTTTTTGTAGTTCATATAAGTAGGAGTTACAGAATCTTAACACTCAATATATAGTGAAGAGAGATATTGTTATAGGGGGCAAAAAAAAAATCCACAACACCAAAACCAAAAAATACACTCAAATATGTAGAAAGAATATTAATGAGGACAGAAATAGATACTGATAATTCTGCTTAATAATCTCTGGTTTAATTAGTTATATGGTGTTCTGTTGTGTTTCTTATGGTAGTAACTGCAAATCTTACCAATATTTTCCAAGACTTTTGAGAGAAATCAAATACTTTATTTATACTAATATATTATAATGTATTATTTCAAGTTAAAATATACTGAGATGTTTCTTTATTTGTTTATTGTGGTTTTTATCCAAATATCATTAAAAAGTAGATGAACTTTACTTAGACAGCACAGGAGCCAATGATATATATATATGTAAAGTGTCTAGAGAAGACGGAATATTTATTTATTGCATTGAGAAGAAAAAGGAAATAGAAAAGTCATGGGATGCATGACTTTAGAGACGATCCCTGAATTAAGAAATGGACAACACAAATCAAATAGCCTTTGGGACGTTTTAGGAAAATATTATGCAATGGTAGATTTTATCCTGCTGGAGAATTTTAGAGTTTTGGAAGTTACCCATGCATTTTGCAATGAGACCTTCTCACCTGCAAATATGCAACATTTAGAAGCATGGGTACTTGCTACATCTGCATAGTGGAAACATCCTATCATCCATTCAGCATAATTCAGGTGCATTCAGAATTGTACAAATGTTGCTGATTTTTGAATATAAAATGTGCAGATCTTTTTAAAAACATGACTCAAGAAGGTCCATAAACAAGATATAGCTATGTATTTATCAAATAAAAATAGAAGTACAGCTGAAAAAGCAAACACTTTAAAGCTCATGCAGATTGCCTCTCTTCTGCTCTCGTGTTTTATTCATATAAAGCACAGTCACATATCAAAGACAGCATGGCTAACTTAATTTAATCTTTGATTGTGGAATCAGCTGCATTTTGTGAACAAGATCTTAGAGCTAAAACAGGCTATGGTGCTGTACCAAAGCAAAAGTGTCTGATGTCTTACATTTAGAAGAGAGAGATATGAGCCTCACTTCTCATCTGGACCATGGGAATTATTAAAGTTCTTCACTTGTTATTTGATCCACCACATTCCTCCATCACTACAGAACACAATGTTCTCAAAACAGTACCCATCTCTCACATGAACTTACACAGGACTGCTGCATGCCTCAAGAAAAAAAGAATACTTAACTGCTGTGGAAATGAAAGTATTTCTTTCCATCTCCCTGTTGTATTTCCAAACTGAAGAGAAGCAAATATGAAACTGACCATTTAAACTCAGATAAGCACTGTTCAGTAGTCTATTCATCAAAGTAAATCAGAAAACTCCACGCTTCTTTACAGCACCATATGTTGGAAGACCAGTAGAAATAGGCTTAGAAAATAGTAAGTATTTGTCTTCTCTTTGCTGGCATTTTAAAAACATCTCTTAAACAAGTTTTAAAAACCTCTCTCTGGAAAAAACAATCCTGTGGGTTGTGCTGTCCTCAGTGTCAGAAAACCCTATCTTGCTTTAAGACAAGAAAAGTGCAACTTAAGCATAACCGTCTTAAAGCTCGACAAATTTTTGCTTTCTCCCACATGAAATTAAAGAAGTTTTGAACAGACATCTGGCATGCTGTCCATAAGGATATGCAAATTTAATTGGAAAAAAATGCCTTCTCTTATTCTACATATAGTTGCATAATATTCTGTGTTATTAACATATCAGAAGGATTTAAAAGAAAAAGAAGCCTTGTTCCGTTTTTTTTCCCCATGTTTCTGTCGCTTTTTTCTTTGAGTATTTTCTACATGCACTTTGCACGTGAAACTATCACTAGCAGGTTTTGCCACCAGTTTTCAGAGAACTGATAGATCTGATATTGCTTGCAAATTCATTGCTTGTAGAATTTAAAGTCTATTGTATTTTTTGAACTTCAAGGCAAGATAACTCCTAAAATGAGAACTCTGTTATCCATGCTGTCATAGGTAACATTTCAAAACTAAAAAAAGGTAGGCAAATAAAAGGAACTCAGATTTCAGTGAATTTCAGCTGAAATCTTTCAAGATGGTTGCTCAGATAGACCATATTCAAGTTTACCATGTTTCTGAAATCTGACTCAAGATTATGAAGATAGAAATTGTATATATATTTATATATTTATTACTTTATTTACATATATATGAGTAAATAAAATAATATGTGTGTGTGTATATATATATATCCACATAAGCTAACTCTAAGGGACAGTAGCAGAAATAACTAGAATATGTAAAAGAAACCTAAATGAAAGCCATCTAATGTTGCGGCGTGTGCTCGGCTAGATGGTGAATGCCACAACCTTCCTGAAAGCGTCCTGTCCGGCGGTGCCCTGATGCAGTGTGCGGTCGTCAGCACACACTCACACACTCAGCGCCTTAAGCCAGGAGTAAAGAGTCGGGAGGCGGACTCTCCTTATGGTGTTCCAAAGAGATGGTGCTTATTGGAGAGTCAGGGAAGGAGAGCCAAAAGAACAGGGTGACAGAGGATTTTATACCAAACTGAATAGAGGCGGAGAAAACACCACAGACCAATCACATTAGGGTCAGGGGGAGGAGAAAAGGCGGGACTACAACACTTACAACCAATAAGGGTAGGTGAGGGGAGGAGCAGGGGAACAAGGCCAATGGAGCATCGAGTGAGGGGGAACATTCTGGAACTTAACCATACACAGAACAAAGATTGACAGGGACAAACCAACAGAATAGGGGGACACAACTTAGCAGGGCCTAGATGGGAGAGACCTTCCTAATTATCTTAGGGGGAGATCTTATCCTGGACCTCGGAGCCTTTATTCAATACAGCACTTGGGCTCCCTGGCCCCTCTGGCTCCTCGGTCCCTTGCGTGGCTGGCCCATCCACTGCAGCCTCTCCCACTGCCGGCCTAGCCACCTCCACATTCTAATGTTTCTAACTATTTGGTTTGGGTTTTTTTTTCCTTTTTTTATGTTTTAAATATAGATTGTTACAAAACCAAAATAGGGCAAATCAGAATGCATGCAAATGTGCATCTAACTTGGAGCTTAAACAGTCTTCTATCTACTGAGAGACACTCTATACAGGATGAAAATAACTATTTTCATCCCATTTTCCTAAAGAGATGAAGCTGATGCTATCATCCTGCATGCAATCTGCCTGCCATTATCTGTAGTATCCATTAGCAAACTTGACTAAAGGAAGGCTCTATGGTTACATTCTTTGTAAAAATGAGAAAGGAGTTAAAAATGAGAAGAAAGAGTGCATATAAAATGACTGAAGTCAAAAGCTTCAGAATGAGGTCATGTGTTCCTAGAAATCAGAAAATCCAAAGAGGAAAAAGACTTCACAAATGGGGTACAAGTTAAGTAGAGCTGTGCACAGTATTAAAGAACAAAATCAGCCAATGACAGAGCCAGAATTAGACTTCATTGGGTTGAAAGCTTAAGAAGTTTCTTGCTTCTTATGAATACAAATTTTGAAAGTCAGTGTTAAGTTTTTAATGTCTAGAGTGGTGAAGAAATAAATCCATGATATCCTCAGAAAAGATTTTGTCATTTATAAAAAAAATTACTTATTAAAAAATGTTTAAGGTGTTCATAATCTTAGCACTCTTTAACAGAAAATTATATTCAATCTGGAAAATCCAGAATCACTAGAACAGTGTGGAATTTAATATTGGTTTGTTTTTATTTTTTTTTTCACCCTGATTCTAGAATGTGATTAGTGATGGAGTTGTTCTGAAATTACTAATCAAATTTTATTTGATTTACCCTTTTTTCTTCCTTCTATACTCATACTCACCATAAAAAATAATGTGAGAGTCTGTATTTTCCTAATTCATCCTCATGCTAGCAAGGTAATGACCACAAGTACAATACAAACTTTGCTGACTTTACAAACATGCCATTTTTTAAAAACCTGCAGTCTTTGTTAGGACTAAAAACTTTGTAGAGGTTGTCAAACAGTTACGGTGAAGAAATTTACGCACCCAAATTAGACTTGCTGTTCCTCCTGATGTCTTCAAAGACAGCTACAATTTTCCCTGCTTCTACAAGAGAATTAAACATTTCCTGTTCTAGTTCATTTTGGAGCTGGGCTTGGTGATGCCACACATGCTGTTCATACTTAGTGCAAGAAGAAAACAAGTCACAGAAAGATGCTAGGGGTCGTATTGCTTAAATCAAAGGATGTTAAATTCTGCTGGGAACAGATCTCACTATTGCCAAGTTAAGAGCTGCCCCTGGATATTATTAATTCATAGGTCTAGTTTTAAGATGTTGCAGAAAGCAAATTTATTTTAGTCTTTCTGATTTAAACATCTAGATCTTCCTTATAAATTATATCTGACCCAAATAATTCTGCTTTAGTGACAAATAATAGGAAATGTATCAACTAATCTCCGTAGCGATGTTTAGCTGTTACAATAAGGTTATTCTTAAGTCATTCTTCTCTCTAGGCAATCAATCCAAGTTTAGCATGTTATGATTTATGTTGTTTTCCTTTGCCCCATTTTGCCCCAACTAAAATGTAAGAAGACGGTTATGTCTTATCAGTTGTCTCAAAGACTAGTTTTTTTATGTCTTTTCCATTTTTCTGAAATATTTTTTCTGTATTAATGATTCATGCTCATCCTATGTGATCTTTTTGTCTATGGAAAACACCTTGACTTTGCTGCATGAGTAGGTAAAAGGGAGAAATTCCTCTGTTACCTCATGCCTCAACAAAATGGTAACTATTCGATAGGAACAGGGACAAAGCCAAAAAAAGAAAAAGCTACCTCACTGGCTCATCTACTGTTTACCTGTTTAGACTGACAATATTATACTACTGCACCTAAATTGGATGTGCATAGCATGTTCTGTGCTTACTTTGCCTTGAAAGTATGTGGTGAAATTTCAGAATCTGCAGATTGTGGTTTCCAAAAATGAGTGAGGCTAAATATGTTGACTTCACCACTTTCTCACTATATACAAATCATAAATATGAAAAAAAAGAAGGCAAGATAAGGCAAAGCTCTGAACACAGGTGTACAATTGTGTTTTATTTTGGATTTCAGAACAAATACTTCACAGTCTACCTATCTTTCAGAAAAACTGCTGATAGCTTACTGTTAGTATTGAAAGGCTTAAGGTAATCGATCTTAAGATATTTAGAAATAACATATTACTTCAAACTTTGTGTTCTAGACACTTAACTGTTACTTAAAAGATGTTTTCATAGGATAATTTTTGCTCACTCTAAAATAGGCAACCAAGGTTAGATAAGTTACCCTTTGGAAATGCTTTTGTATTAAAGCCATCTGAGGTGACCATTTCGGATCTAAATACACAGCCTTTGGACACCTAACGTTAAACTAGATTATTTGCTTCCTTAGACTACAAAGACAGAATAAAAAATGCCAGAAAACGAATGCAGTATAGCATTTAAATATTCAGTGATAATTAATCTTAGTGTACACTATTTTGTGCTATTTAGCTTCAGCAAAATGCACAGCACGCACTTTAGTGTGTTGCTCAGTATGCTCATAGTTACTGTGATGTCCTGATATAATGGGGACAGGAGAATAAGCACTACAGAGAGTGAGATTCTGGTAGCTAGGGATCTTTTCACCAGTTGGCAGACAAAAAAATATAGATTACAGAATTTTATTCACTTCAGGAGTCCACAGGGTACTTCTTGTTAAACTGAAAAATGCCGCAGATATGATTGTGTTCCATGGCTCTGAAAATTATATTGTTCTCTCATAGACATATTTAATCATAAAATAATGAATAATAGCCAGCTGGAATGTACACAATTGGTATTATATGGCTATTTTCTGTCTCCATTCTATTTTAAATTTTCAAGTATTACATTAGCTGTAAATTAAGACATTTTATAATTATACAATTCTTGATTCCATAGTTCTGTGTTTGTTTGGGGTTTTTGCCTAGAAAATTTAATACTACAGAACTTTTAGATTTCCTTTATGTGAGTTATTCACTTCAGTGTCTTGAGACTTGTATCTTAGAAGAAACCAAATTGGACTGTGAAAATCCTTATTTCCACTGGGATTTTTATTTTTAGATTTTTTTTGCTTTCCCTCCATCTGCCTTTGAGCAATTTTCTGTGCTTCAAGCATGAACAAGCAATATTAATCCAATTCCTAGTTTCTGTGAGGCACATTAAGTTAGATCAAATGCACCTCAGCTCACCTCTTCAGGAATTATGAGTTTATTTAACTGTTTCATTGTCTCACTGCCATCAAATCTTTGCAAAACCCAGACCTATATACCATGAAAAATATTAATCTGTCTGAAGTGGATGTGAAGAGGAGAAGGTGTCACCTACAAGTAAAACTGTGTAAAGGTAGGCCTTGTAAAATCATGGTTCAGGGCCTATTACTTAGCCTAAGTAGAAAAAGGACTCTGGGAAAGAGACTTGGCTGAATTAGAGCCAAGAAAACAAGTTATATAACCATTCTGTGTTCACATCGTGGTGCATGGTGGTTGGTTGAACTTAGTTTGTTATGCCTTAAAAGTATGTAAACTAATAACAGACTAACGGCTTAAGAAGCCTGGATTTTTGCAATAAATGCCCCTCCTTTGCACCTGCCTGGAGTCTCCAAGTCGCTTTGAATCTCATCCTGCAACAAGAAGGAAAAATAAACAAGTGGGCACCATATTGCTTTTCGAAAAAGGAAGGATTCTACTCTAATTTCCAAACTAGCAATCACTCAATCACATTTCAGAATTATAGTTCAGTCAGCATTCAATTTACTCACCAGGTAAGGTACAACAGCAGTACAGTTAGTACTTGCTTTCAAAAAACACTTGAAAGACTACAAAGAAAAAAAGGCAACCAATCAGTTTCTTCTTTCCCCTTTCCTAGCTTTCAGTCAGTTGCAGCAGAAAGAAATGGGAGTTGGCCTTTTCCTCCTCCCCATTCATAGGGCAAGATACTATCTTCTGTACTGGGGAGGAGAACCAAGGTTGACCAAAGCATTTCTCACTTTACCTTTCTTCTGTGAACTGAGATTCACATTCTCTTTCTGTTATAATGTTGTTCCTTTCATAGTTTGCATCAGTTTTTACTTACAGGTAGTAAATACGTAGAAATAGCTTGAGATACTCTATTCTAAATGAAAGTAACCCTTTAACATATTTGCATTTCAGAGCTGTTACTAATTATTATTTATAATTGTATATTTTACATCTGTGTGTATATATATATACACACACACACACTTTTAAAATTATAAATTCAAACCAAGAGGGACTAATTTGTAGGTCACTACAACAGAGCAGTTTTTCCGGTACTGCTGTTTGACACATTTCCTACATTTTTGCTATTAAGCTGGATAGTCTTTCTTATTATTTCCTTTAATTCACAAGTGTGTCATTGGGTTTCACACATACTTGAGAAAGAAAAAACCAACACCAAACCAACAACAATATTTAACTGGAAAAAGCCCCAAAGCCAATATTGGGCTGTTATCTGGGTATTGCTTTCCATATGCAGAGATTCTCTTTCCTTTCTCTCCTGGAAAAATAACATGCAGAAGAACACCCTTATAAATTGGATTGCACTGGGTTTTCTGTTTGTTTGTTTCAACTTTTCCTTCCCAGTTCCCCGAAGGACAATTTCATGTCTTTCTGTCCCCATCCTATGATTCTTCCTGCAGAAAGTTGCAATAGCACATAATAAATGGCAATCCTTATCTGTAGCTCAAAGAGCTTTTCTGCTGATATTCCTTCACTGAGACATCAAGTTTTATTGCTGAATTACACAAAATGTAATATGATATGTAACACTTAGAAGAGGTCACTTGTTTAGCATATAGAAAATGGAGCTTCTCATGTATCAGAAATAGAGTGGCCGGTAGGACCAGGACAGTGACTGTCCCCCTGTAGTCAGCACTGGTGAAGCTGCACCTCAAATCCTGTGTTCAGTTCTGGGCCCCTCACTACGGGAAAGACATTGAGGTGCTGGAGTGTGTCCAGAGAAGGGCAAGGGAGCTGGTGGAAAGACCACAGCAAGCCTTATGAGGATCTACTGAGGTAACTGGGGCTGTTTAACCAGAAGAAAAGGAGGCCCAGGGGAGACCTTATCACTCTCTACAACTACCTGAAAGGAGGTTGTAGCAAGGTGTGTGTTGGTCTCTTCCTCCTAGTAACAAACAACAGTACAAGAGGAAATAGCCTCAAGTTGCACCAGTGGAGGTTTAGATTTGACATTGGGAAAAAATTCTTCACTGCAAAGGTTGTAAAGTACTGGAACCAGCTGCCCAGGGAAGTGGTTGAGTCACCATCCCCGGAAGTATTTAAAAGAGGTGTCGACACAGCACTTAGGAACATGGTTTGTTTGTGTCAGTGTGATGTTTACAGTTGGACTCAAGGGACTTTTCCAACCTAATTCCAAACCAATCATTTCCAACCTATGATTATATGCTATTCAGGGTTTATAATGGAACACTGACATTATTTTCTTTGACACACATGCAAATAGCAGAACTGACTGATAAAAGACATCTAAATATTTTTCCTATTCTCACACTGTATTTCTTTGAAACAGTGCTGATGACAAAATTTCTGCACTTTAAATACCAGAGAAAAAGACAGAAAATTCTCAGCTTTTAAGAACTGCAGTAAAAGAAACAAATAGGCAACAATAGTATTCAAGAAGTCTGTTTTGTTTTGTTTACAGGAACCTAACCATATTTCTACCACAAAATTCAATGAGCTAGGGTTTGGTTTAGTTTTTTCAGTGGAATTTTCAGTACATTGATGGTACAATTATCAGAAAATCTGTCTTCATCGTACATTTTACAAATATTATTTTCTACATTCTAGTAAGTGCAATACAGTTTCAAAACCAAAAACATATATAAAAGAGTAGCTTAAGAAAATTTGTATGATTCTAGAAATCAAATTCTATACTCCGTAACTACCAATATGAATCTCAACTGCCAAAATGCAAAAGGAGACAATATATTTATTTGTTAAGTGGAAGAAAGCAGAAACTAAACCTGCCTGGCTTCTCTCCACTTCATAGTTCCCTTGAGAAAAGACAAAATTTTTGACATAAAATTTTTGGAGGAAAATCTTTTAATGGAAAGTTGATTGTCTAGTTGCAGATATGTATGTATAAAAAAGCCCAAACAAACTGCTTTTGTAACTTTAAGTATTGAATACATTGATTACTAAATCTTGAAAGAAAGTGCTATTTCTATTTTCCTTTATATGATTGAATTTTTCAAGGTCCTCTTAATTTATTTTACTTTCTATTTTGTCTAAAACATATAATGTTTTTTTAGACTAGTTCAGTTTTTGTATATGCCACACTCTCATACACAAATATTAAAGGACATTTATTAGAAATGCTCTAGAAAAAGAAAGAACTGGAAGAACAGGCAAATGTTTTCATCTGACCCTTTCTGCTGTTGCCATCACTGAAAAGCTCATGAACTTGCGTCTCAGACCAGGTGACAAGGCCAGTAGCTAGAAACTGCAAGGGGTGGGGCGAGATATTACCAAAAGGCAGAAAAAATCGGAATGAACTTCTGTAAAGAATGGTGTTTCTTCTTGTAACTGCAGCTCTGGTATTTGTATAGTTTCAGAAAAGTGTTGCCTTCTATTCTACTGAAATGAAGGTGTGTCTGCTCTTCAGATCTCTTACACACAACAAAGTTATGAGCAAGTGTGTCCCTCAAATACAAAGGCAGTTTCTGGGCTGTAATACTGTAAAGTGTCAATTTTTCTCTCTGGATCAACTGTCATGATCAGCCTTTGGTACTAGACTACCTTGTTATAAGGAATTGACCTTCCCAACATTCATGTATAGAAAGTATATATTACACATTTTCCACTCTGATGTTTTTACTGTTTCCTCTGACTGTTAAAGGAAAAACTATTGTTACATTATCAAACAGTGCTGCTCAGTAAAGGTAGATTACAGTTGGGCATACAAAACCCATATCATCTGCCTTCTGGAGAAGAGGCAAAGAACTCCTCAGGACTACCTCTAGTAAGACAATGGGTTAAGTGTTGTTACTGGCTGAAGAGATTCTAATTTATGCTCCTCCTATCCTGTAACATGTCTTCCACTTCAGTTTCATCTGAGCGACTTTTTGTCAACTTTGCTCTGCGAATCACAGCATAGTGGGAGGGCACAAATAGGAGATTCATTTAAAAAATATATTTCTGAAATGAGCTAATATGCTAATGTGAATGCAATTGATGTCAACCAAACTGTGTTTTGAGGTAAATGGGTAATTCAGGACCCACTAGACACAAAAAGTGGAATTTCATTTTAAAGTGACTTCAATAATGCTGAAGAGACCATGAGGGAATTAACATGCCTACTTTTTACCTGACTTTCAGACCTTCAATTTGAGAAGTGTACAAAATATTGACTGAATGTTTTTATGATAAGAAATTAGAGGAATACATGATCTAGTGCTAATAATACTTATTCAAAAATTATGGTATCTTTTCTTCCACATCATTGTAAGTTTAACGTTATTAATACAGTGTTTAATTCTATGCATACAAATGGTTAGTTTACATATGAAAGAGAAGGAAGAAGGAAATAATTTTAACTGCTGAGAATGGAGTTGGTTTCTGTGTTCATGGTATTATGATATCCTGTCAAGCCACAAAATGACATTTTTTGGTAGCTGTGAATCACGATTTTTTTTAAAAAGTTTGAATGTACATCTCAGAGACTGAACGAAAACTCACCAGTGGGTAACTTAATGGAGTTCTGAAGAATAGGTAGGGGTTAAGTTCTAGGTTTTTTTGATCTCTGATTGTATTACCCATTAACAGAACATTTTAGCTACCTAAACTTCTCTCGATGTGCTTGGGTTCACACCTATTCAAGTATAGAATAGAGAATAGAACAGAGCTCCCACTGGAGAGTCAGAATCAGCTTGATAAAGAATAGAAACACATTTTTTGAGAAATTCTACCTCTATGAGGAAGTGATGTTTGATGACTTTCTGCAGTTATTTGATAAAAATGAGATGTTCACAACAATTAGAACCTCAGAAAATATTACATATTAGATGATAGGAGATTATATCTGATTTGTACTTCTTAGTGCTAAAGAAAGGGTAATTCTTTGGCACTATAGAATTGAAATAAAATTCACTCTGGCAAGGAAAATTTTTCACATTCTAAGACCAACAACAGTCAACAAGGTGGACAATACCTTATCTCTACATGTGAGTTTCCTATTTTAAGTAATTATAAACTGTTTCCTATTTTAAGTAATTATAAAAGTCCATAAGTGTTTTCTAGTCAAAACCATGTTACAGTCAATTAACAAAAATTATCCGGCAGCCTCAATAAAAATTGATATAATTTTTTCCATTTACATTCATTTTTATTATATATGGTACAAGTATATACCTTGCAAATTTTTCTATACATTTGGTAATAACATAATCTTTATATTAAGCACGTGGGGAAATGTCTGCACTGTTTGATATATTGAATATTTCTCTGAAAAGCTAAAAAGTGTAGTACCTATTTTCTCCTGATACGGACTGAAGCTTTCAAAAAATGCCTGACCATTATGGACTTAAACTATAAGGTCATTTTCTTGTTGGTTTTCACCTATGGTAAACAAATTTTTTATTATACATTAATTCTTTCATGGTTCTATATAACACTAAAGTGGGTTGATTTTCTTGTTTGTTTTTTTCAGAGCAACAGATACTACTTAATGGAACTGTTAGTAATAACTCCCATGTCTTCAAGCATTCAACAAGATCACAACCAAATCACTCAGTGACATAAAATTAAACATTTATTTAGTGAGCAGGATGATTATTGGGGATGGACAGCAAGTTCTGTACAACACAAGCAAAAATCCACTCTGACCCCTGTTCTGGATAAAAAAAAAAAACCCACACCAATCATGTTCTCCAATCCAGCTGTGGCTGGCAGTGTGACTCAGAGGAATAGGACACTCCCTTGCCCAACTGGTCAAGGTGTCTAAGTCCTAGCTGCCAGACTGGCTTAATGTGTAATGATTCTACTTTGGGCTCAGTTTTCAGCCTTTGGTACAGTGTTAGAAGTTCAGTTATATGTTTCTCTCAACCTCTGTAGGATTATTATTTTCTGTTTCAATTTTCCATTTCTTGCTTTCAAACAACTATTGTAACAAACAAAATTGCTTTCAAATAACATTTCTATGAATTGCTTTTCTATTTTCCAGTTATTGCTTTCAAACGTAGATGCTCTACATAAGCTGCCACAGGCCTATTTGATCAGTTGAGCCAAGGCCAAACTGTCTGACCTTCTCTATATCTAAGGTCGATTAGTAATCACTGCTTGGGTCACTGTCACCTTCTGGCATCCTGCCTTAAATGCCTTATAAGGACATAAAGCTCTTCAGAGTTCACCTCTGTTTCCCTCTTTCTTTGCCACAAAGAAGTAATTGCTTTGTCTGATCTTTCAGTAAGCCTCCCCCATAAGATTTACCTGTGCTGGATTGTTTTCCCGGAGCATACCAAATTCATCTATTAAGACAGATTTGGGCAGAGGTAGTCAAGATCTTACATACTTGAGTGGTTCTTTAGGGTTGGTTTCACACCTAAATATATTAATGGTTGTTCTAATAGAAAATATTTTCTAACACTTGCAAAAAATTTACAGTCAGATCTCTGATCATTGAAAAAAGCAAATGAATGTAGAAATAATACTTAATATTTCTTAATATTTCAGTCAAAAAAAGTTATGTAAACTCTTTCATTAACTGATTGAAATAAAACCACAAAAAATCCAAATCCAGTACTTCCCCTCAAAAACTCTGCCTTTTTGCTGATGCTTGTCTAATGAGTAAGCTGTTTGAGAACTTCACTGCTGTAAATTTCAGGTGTTCATATACATTCCCTCTGGTTTGAGTGTGGGGATAATAATTCTTTCTTTTTGTTCATATTAGGATCAAAGGATGATTCAGACTGGGACATGAGGACTTTAGAGTCCAGCTGCTTGGTAGGGCCATCTGTGAGGTCAGACCAAGATGCTCAGGGCTTTGTCCACCCTGGTCTCCAAAACCTCTAAAGATCCAAAGAGAGAGAATATACAGCTTCTCTGCTCTATTGTCCTAAAGGGGAAACAGCTTTTCTCCTTATAGCTGGTCTGAACCTCTGTGGTTTTAGTCTCAGACTCATTCTCCAGTGTCCATACCATCTTGCTGACCATTTGCTGAATTTTTCTCTTTTTTATGTCTTTTATGTATTACAAACCCCAAAGTGGATGTAGGAGCTAGATGAGGTCGGAGTGCTGAGTAAAGTGGGATAATCGCTTCCCTTGATCTACTGATTGTGCCCCCATTAATACAGCCCAGGATTCTGCTGGCTGATGTTCAGTTTGTTGTCCACTCCCCAGTTGTCATTTCTCAACTTGTATCACTGCTCAGGGGCTCTTACATCCCAACGGCAGGGCTTTGCATTTGTCCCTGTTGAACTTCATGATGTCCCTCTCAGCTCATTCCACCAGCTTTTCTATTACTCTCATAATGACAGTGCTGCCCTCAAGAATATTGACTGGTTTCAGTGCTTATTTATTTGAATATGCCTTCATATTAGACATGAGTTAATACCAATTCAAATGAGGCACTGGGCTTGTAAATGGAATTAAACATTTTTGACTGAGCATTTGTTACCTGACCAATCCTAAAAATGTATTTACAGTTTATTTTACATCATCCTTATGACTGACCACCAGAACCAGGATTTTTTAACTCTTTCTTCTGTCTATGCTCTCTAACTTAACTCGCAGATTCCTTTTATGGTTAATCCTTATGGTATGGCTTGTCACAGTTTACAACATGAGTAAGAAGGAAGACCCTGATTATTAACAGTCCTGTGAGTCTCACTTCAGTCTCTGGTAAAATTCTGGAAAAGGTTATTTCAGGAGTTATTGAAAACCACTTGAGAGACAATGCAGTCATTGGTCATAGCCAGCATTGATTCACTGGAGTTAACCATTAAGGTGGTTCTGCTTAACCACCTGCTTTTACTATAAGATCCCTCATCTAGTCGACCAAGGCAAGCCAGAGGATGCAGATTTTTTTTTTTTTTTTTTTTTTTTTTTTTCTATTTTAGCAAAGCTTTTAATACTGTCTGTCATAGTATCCTTCAGGACAAATATCCAGCATACAGCTAGACAAATCCATAATACATTTGATAAACAATTGCCTAATGCATTCAGCTCTTACATCAGGATGGTGGCAGTCATCAGTGGGGTGCCCCAAGGCTCAATTTATAATCCCAGTCGTCTTTAATATTTTTATAAATATTCTGGATACAGGAATTACACAGCAGTTTTGCCGATAATATAAAATTAGGAGGTTCTGTGGACTCCCTCAAGGGTAGATGCTTTTCAGAGAGATCTAGATAGAGTAGAGAACTGGACAATCAACAGCTGTAAGAAATTTAACAAGAGCAAATGCCAGATGCTGCACCTGAAATTGTATAATCCTCGTTGTACATACAAATGGGGGGGATGAGAGACTTGAAAGAAGGCTTATGGAAAAAGATCTGGGAGTTGGGGTTTATTTTTGGGTAGTCCTGCAAAGAGCAGGGAGTTGGATTTGATGATCCTTACTGATCCTTTCCAATTTGAGATATTATATGATTCTCTGACTCTTTGACTTATGTATGGTTGAATCAAATATCTGTTGTTTCTGTGCTCACAGCTATGGAGTTTGTTTCTCTGAGACTCCTATCCAAAGTTTTTCCTGTCTTGCCATCAGCACATTTCGCAGGAACACTCTTGTTTTACTTCCAAGATCACTAAAACATCACATAAAATAATTTCCTTAGTCAATCATTGTGGAACTCTGAATCAGATGTTCACTTTGTATGAGTAGGTGTTATGGGTTAGGAAAAATGAAATTTGTTTCCTTTCCCTCAGGTACTAGGCAGGCTGTGTAGATGGGGAGGGACTGGCCAGGAAATTGATGGGCGATACTTAAGAACAAAAGGGAGTTATCTATACCGCTGCATTCCACGGTAACGACAGAGAACGGACGATACTTAAGGACAAAAGGGATCACTTGCCCAGCCCAGAAGCCAGGACATTTCCCCCAATTAAAGGAAAACAAAGAGGCTGGAGCATCGCGAGGAAACTGCCCGAGACTTGGGCGAGAGGTGGGTGGAGACCGGACTGGCTTGGCACTCTTGGCTCGGTGGACGGGGAGGACGGTGGTGTCTGCAGCGAGTGCCGGTTTCACTTCGGGAACACTGCTACACTGCGACGTCTCTGCCGGCTGGCTCCAGAGCACGGATACACTGTGACATCTCCGAGGGTCCCACAGCGGCACAGGGTACAGATTTACGCTGTAACCAATCGCCACCCAGAGCTGCTCGTCTCTGCTGTGCCTGCCCTCTGCTGGCCTACCGGTGGGTGATACCGAGGTCCATCGCTCCCCAGTCAACCCTGCCTGCCTGCGCTGCCCGCTGCCGAGGTTGGTGGGGTCGGGCTGCT
>VZRJ01008194.1:0-28081 GCA_013397565.1 Ptilonorhynchus violaceus | reverse complement strand
TCTGAGTTAACCAAGTTGAGCGCTCCCCACGGATGACGAGAAGTCTATTGGCTGGACCACAAGGACTTCGTATCATCCGTTGGTAGCTATTCCCCCCCCTTCTCTCTCTCTCTCTCTTCTTTACTTTGTTTCTTTATATCTCTCCCCTCTATCGCATAATCGTGTTGTTGGCACTCAATAAAAGTGCATTGTTGATTCAAATTGAAATCCCTGTTTGCGTCTTTTGCACTCTGAGATCGGTGATTTGAACCATCACGACCCCCCGCTCGTACGAGCAGATCGTGACAGAGGGTCATTACGCTTGCGCCACAGCGCCCCCTGCAGCCGCGGGGGAGTCACCGCAGCCTCTCTGCTCCAACGGAGAATCTCAACATCAGACAAGGAACTGATAAGGCATTTGTCTGTTCTCTTATGGTTGCCGTTTAACTGTCTTGTTTTATGTGTATATACATATATATATAGTTATATAACTCTAGTAAAGAACTGTTATTCTTTTTACCACATCTTTGCCTGAGAGCCCTGTAATTTCAAAGGTACAGTAATTCGGAGGAGGGAGGGAGGTCATCTTGTACTCAAGGGAGGTTTTCCTACCTTCCTTAACAGACACCTGTCCTTCAAACCAGGACAGTAGGAAAACTCGTATTTCTGTAGAGTGCTCTTATGTATCATGTTAATCAATAGTTTGCTGGAATAGAGCATATTTATAATAAACTTGCCAACAGTTACTTGAAATACCTTTTCAGAAATTTGGGAGTGAATGGCACTAGAAATGAAAAATAGGAGTAGTGTGCAAATATGGTATTAAAGTCACAGACAATCCCATTACTTGGAATACATTTTTTCATTTGTTTCTATGTACAATATCCAGCACAGGTTTTTATAGTCAGGCAATTATTAACAACTTTTAAATATGCAGTGGTTTAGCTCTTAAGGGAAAAAAACTTGATTTGTAAGGACACAAAAAAACCAGTTTGCTGGAACTTTCTTTGATTGGAACAGAACCCAGAGTTGACGGGCAGGTTGCTAGACCAATGGATAAGTCGGTAAGCAATGGATAAGCCTCTGTGATGACATATTTTGAGGAAGGAGGAAGCGGAAGAACGGCCACTTTCTTCTTCCCCGCTGAGGGGTGGCGAGGCCCCTGGGCCACATCCTGGGGCCGCGCTGCTGGTGGGGTGGGCCAGCCGCGGAGGCTGGGCCGCTGAGAGAGGCCACCCCCAGCAGCCCTTAGCAGCCATAAACTGCTGAGAGCAGCTGGTGCAGCCTGGACCATGTGGCGGAAGCCTCTGGGACCAAGCAACCTGCACAGTTCCGGCGGGGCCTTCCACGTGGCCAGTGCGGTTTGCACTTAACTGGGCAGAAAACACCACACAGCCGGCAATGAGAGACATGGTGAGTATTTCCTCGATGTGGACCTAGACAAGATCAATCCTTTAGGTACAACTTACAGATTCTGATTCTCTTCCAAGTCAGAGAAAAACAGAAAGACGCGGCCACGTGAAGAAAGCCAACATGGTGGCTCCAAGGTCAGTGGGGGAAGGGAGAGAGCAGAGGCACTCTCAACACCGAAACTGAGATTTCTCCTGCAAGCCGTGGTGAGAACTATAATATAACAAACTGTTTCTCTATAATTCATTGAAGGCATTGGGGGGATGTAGAGATCCACTTGCAGCCTGTGAAAAAGAGTACTCATGCCCGAGTGCATAGATGCTGAGGCTTTTTAGAGATTGAAGAAGAGAGCTTTTACTTCCAGGCTAGGATAGCTCATCCTTAAAAGACTAAACTCCATGGACTATTATGACCCACGCTGGCAGTTGTGGGAAGACTGCGAGACTTGTGGGAGAGATATTTTCCACTGCAGCAGCTTTTGGGCAGGCCTGATGTTTGTGAGGCCTTGAGGCCATGCTGGAGAGGTTTGCGAGAGCTATCTTCCATGGGATGGATCCCACGGCACAGCAGAAGAGACTCTTTTCCATAAACATAAAGAAAAACTCTTAAGAAATAATATACTGACCAAAACCCCATGTTTATTTCCCTTGCGCAGCTGGTGGGAAGAGGGAGGTACTGGGAAGAGAAAGGTGTCTGGAAGTTTGCCTTAATTTCTCATTATTCTTTTTACTTTTAATTCTATTAGTAATAAAGCTTCTTTATTGTTTAAGTCTTGAACCTGTTTTGCCTTGAAGTTTTTTTCATTTTCCTCAATAATCCTTATTTCCCCTTGTGAAAATATGTTTTAATTTCCTGCAAGTGAGCTTCCTGTGGGTGCCTGGCATTTGGCCGGTGTCAAACCACAACAAAATAGTAGCAGCAATTTACTTTGCATGTTGTTTCATGATAATATTGTAGAGTATTGAAAGCTGAATTGTTTAGGTTCCATGAAATCATGAGGTATAGAAAACCTCCTTATTAATACTGATAACAAAAAAAAAGTTGCAAATTTTTATGAAATGTTCTGGCATTGAAGTAACATCTATTTAAATTTTCACTGAGTGCAGCCATTCCTTAGCTGTCATAACTAGTTTCTTACCCATATTCAGCAGATCTTTTCCTGTTACACTGTTCTCAAAAAATGCTTGTTCAGATTCATTGAGATAAATTGAAATCATTATGTTGAAATTATTTCCTTAATTAAGTATTTTATAATGAAGACACTATATATTCTATGGGGAATTTAAAGGAAAAAAATAAAGTATAATGTACGATGCTAACTCAAAGACAAGTTACCATAACAAATTGAGAAGGGCATTCAGTGATAAGCCCCAATAATCAATCTTAAGTATGCCAATGGTCTCATTATAACTCTTGCTAGGACCTGTGATCAAATGCTACTTAGTTTTCCTTGGCAGTCTTTCATGAGTCCTTTGCTACTTTTTTTAAAAAGGGTGAATCTAAGATTGCCTAGATTACTGTGAAAATCAGCTGTAATGTCTTCTTTACTAAAACTGTGATCTGGGAGAGGTAAAAACAGAGATCAAATTCCAAAGAGATACCCTGTTTCTAGTGGAATATATTGCATTGTGACTCCCTCTGGGATATGGAACTCTTATCGTTATCTTTAAACTCTTTCTGGGAGCTGGGCAGAAAAGTCAAATACAGCTTGACCTTTACCCATTCATGCACACTTTTCATGGGCTACTTGAGTCAGTTAATAAATTCTTTAAATCACTCTGGGAAGTGCCATGTATGTATTGGTGCACTACTCTGCTGTCTTTGGCTCACCATAGAACTTGAGCTCTAGACATAACAGATTAAAATAATATAGGTCTCCCAGCTAGGACTTCTGTCTTTTGTATGTCTACATGATTGATAGGAAAGTTATTAAAAGTTAGGCACATCAAATGCCTTTACACCTTTGTCTGTGAGACAGAAGTAGATACTGATAACAAGCCTCTGATTTCCCAGGTGAGTGCTGTAACAGTAAGAGATTCTTGTAAAGAGAGTAACACCATTTCTTCTATAGTCAGAGATTCCTAAACTTCTTTGCCACTAAACATAATTTGCAATGTGTTTTACATAACCAGGGGAAGACATGATTATGCAAATACTCAATAAACTATAACCATACTGGCTACTTAGCCATTCTATGATTCTAATCCCCAGGTTAGATTATTGCCACACAGGGAACTAGCAGAAAGGTGGTTTTTTTAATAAAGAATATGTTAGTTGCTTTTAATCTAACTCTGTGTTATTCCAAATTATTCAGGCAGTTTTAAGTTTGAAGGAAGTAGAAAGAAATATTGAGTGTTGACTGGGCATGTCAGGTATGGAAGATTAATAGAAGAAATTAGTTCTGCATATCACCTGGTAACCTAGAGAGTGGATGAAGGAAAGGGCTTAAACATCACAGAACAACACATGCTAACAGACTTCTTTGTGGTGAAAAGTAAACTCTGGCCAAGTCTTGTTTCACTGTGACTTTATTTATTTGTTATAGATATTGAGTAATTAATCCTCTAAAATTATATTATATTATGAAGGTAATATTTGCCAGGGAACTTGGAGTAGTAAAAGACATAAGCACCAAATGAAAAATTTGACATGTAGTGAAATAAAAATGAGCTCAAATATTAAGGAATTTTTAAAGAAACATCTACAAAAAGTGAAAACTTTTGATATACAACAGAAGCATAAATATTGTTGAATAATAGAAAATGTCTTAAGGTATGTCTTTGTGTATACAGATATACATGTATATACATAAGTATAGATTTATGACTGAAACACTGCTATAGCTCAAATAATAAAATAAAGCAGTAAATTATAAATGCTATAGAAGTAAGTTTTTGTTGGGAAATATTAAATTACCTCCACAGGAGAATGATTTAAAAATACATAATACTCAAGTACTCACAGAGCAAATGAAAGAAATACATGTAAAATAACTTCCAAAAAATGAAACATGCTAAAATTCTCTCTTCCCTTCTGTCACATATCACAAAAATATAACTTTATCTTGATATCTTCTGGCATCTTTTATTCTTGAGGGAGGAAACATGAATGGAGTTGCGGGAAGGGTTCCTAAATGAAGTGAAAATGCTTAAAGCTGTGCACGTTACTTAGATGAGTATTTGCACATTTGGAATTACTGAAGAGAATATTAAAAAAAAATAGATGAATAGCTTTAATTCACTGCTTTGGAATAAGTACTTATGTGAAGTGTCTGTGGAATAAAATACCAGAATCTTCACCTATAGCTTTTCTTCATTAGAATTGCAATATAGGGAAAAGACCTAGTATATATGATAGTCTTAACTTCTGTCTCTAATTCTAATTTTTTCTTGATTTAATCAGCTTATAGAAAGTAGTTAAAAAATGCAAGTAATAGAAGAAAAAGAAGTCTAAAGATTATTTTATAGTTGTTGCAGATATTTTTCGGAAGTTATGTTCTTAGCCTCATGTAATCAAAAGAGTGTTGATATGATTTAAAAGATATTAACTGTACAATGATTTTAAAAAAGGCATTTTATGGACATTAATACTTCAGTTTCTAATAAAAGAAACATTAAGCCATAAAGATATTAAATTGCTTCAGTTAATAAGTATGAATAAGTACTCTGATGTGCTCACATATTTTAATGATCCCTAGCAATCATTCCTGGTAAACCAGAATATCGCATGCTAGCTCTTTAGCTACTGTAGTATATTCACCACAATTCATGTTTCAGTCAAGTTTCATCTTTCCTAGTAAAGCTATCTAAATATTTAGGCATCTACGCTAAAAGAAGGAATCTAGACTTCTTCCACGGTCAGTGAAGAATTAAGTTTTTAAAAGGCTGCTTCACCCTAAGGCTGGTATTCAGTTACCTGAAAAAAATGTAAAATAACTTCTGCAGGTTCAACTCTTTCTACAGACTGGAGAGTTGGAACTAAATGGCTACATTTGTGTGCCTGAAAGAGATAAAGGTGAATTGCATCCTTAACCTGTTGGACTCTAACAAATGGTTCTCATCCTGTTTGTTTCAAATAATTCTTGTACTGTATACTTTGTATTACCTCCAAACCCATAAATTTAAGGTAATATTTTAATAGTTTAAGTAATATTTGCATAAAATTATACTACATTAATATTTACTATATGGGTATTACCCCTTCTTTCTACACTTCTCTATCTGGACTTCCTCCATAGTAACAAATCTTAACTAGTCCTTTTACATTATAGACAGACTCTTCCTTACCTTGGCAGACGAACAGTAACACATTTTTTTTTTGTGGTTATTTCATATCCACAGGAGTTAATTATGAAAATTTTATTAGTACACAAAACATAATGCTTATTTTAGGATTTCCTGTATTAACTGTTAACAAGTCATCAGGTAATTGTCACTGATTTATACAGCATAGCAAAGGAATTTTACAACTTCATTACTTTCCTCTGGACAAAGGGATAAATTCTTATTTTCTTACTTTTTTTTTTCAATAAAACTATGAAATATTGGTCTTAGTCACAAGATGAATTGAATTTATGATACTGCTTCCATAGACATATTCTGTTACATCTGTTACTAGGCTAGCCAGGCAGACCAAACTACCTGAAATGGTTGAAAATCACTGAGTTATAATGATGTGACTAATTCCATATCCTAAAGCAGGAGTTCGAGATTTTATTAAAATGAGACTGAGTAGTCAGAACTACAAAGTAGATATAGCTTGAAAATTAGTGATGAGCACATAGGTAGTTGCAGGTTTATCTTGTTCTTGATTCTAAGAATAAAATAAGTTTCAATGTCAACTACAGTACAGGATAATATTTTTACTGCACATAGTTTCCAATTCAGTAAATGCTGTTAATTCAAATGGAAGTGTTTATTGTGCACAGTGTATAAAAGGGAGAAAGGAGCTTATTAACTTGAACTATTAAGTCCTAGATAATAGGCCTTTGAATCCTTAAGCAGCTATCTTCTATCTGATCAAAGAAAGTACATATCTAGTATATTGTTTTCTGTATCTAGAGACTGAGTCTTATAACAACCCCAGAACCAATTTTTTTCCTAAAACTACAACCCATTATAATAGTGATTCTAGAGGTCTTGGTTTAACTTTGCAAAAGAAATGCTTTCTTCTTTAAGAAGAAAATATTTGTGCAGACTTTTACTTATCCGATATCGATGCCTGGATTCAGACACCAGTTCCAACCTGGTTATTTTCCAGGTGCTGAACTTCTCATCATCTAACTTAGGTTGAAGTTTACTAATGGTTACACAAAGACATGAAATACAGCCCTCCTCTGTAGCTGGCTCCAGTCACTCATTCTTTCCAGAAGCTGGATCTAGACCTTACTCTCCTCTGGTAGCTGGCATTTAAACCCTTGGCCACTCAGCTCTCTTGTCCTACCTGTTGGCTGGTCTGACTGTGAATTCATATGCCCAGGCTGAAAATGGAGAGGTCATGCCTGTAGATGATAGTCAGAATTTATTACAAAGCTAAATTAGACCATGGTGGTATGGTGTGAGGCTTAGTCCAGCAAAGAGTTAGGAAGTTAGCTATGCAATGAGAATAGGTCTATGAAATTGTACAAAATGACACAAATGGATAAAGTAAAATCTAAGCAAATCAGTCTCATCAGAATTCTACACTAGCCATTTTACCTGTTACAGCAGTACTGACACTTGTCATACAGATTAATGGACAAAAGGGTCATTAGTATTAGAGCCAAAATTTTTACACAAAGAGTCTTACAAGTATCAACTCAATTTCTTTTGCTTTATGCTTCCCTTTCCAAGGTCGTTTTGAGTGCTAAATTTAATGGTGACAGTCTCTGGTGATTGTCACTGAGTCCTCAGCATCTTGGTTTGCTCGATGGGGAGAATGTAGGGCCAGTGAAGGTCACTGCCCCTTATTCTTAGGTACATGTGGGCTCGTATTTATGCACTTAGTGGTCACAGTCTGCTCACCTCTCTGAGGTTCCCAGCTAAACTGTGGCAGTTCAGACATTTCGTGGGATTCCATAGTGAAAAGCCTGTAACTTTTACTAATAAATGAGGAAAAAATATCTGATTTAGTGGGTGACAGTGTTTGGCCTTCTGTTATGAAGGTTGCCATCAGAATATTAACTTTATATAACTCATTATGAAGGACAGAATGGCCTAGGTGAGAAATGTATAGGCTTTAAAAACCTTAAAATCTTTTCATAAAAGTTGCTTTTTTACCTTTTTAAAAGTAAAAAGTGTTCTGCATTAAGAAAAGTACTTGGGCATATACATCATTGTCCATAGTTCCAAGAATTCAAATCCCTCAGGTAAGAAAGCCCTCAGGATTTGTCACGTTAGTACAGCTGATATACAGGGCACTGTTGTTAAGAGTTCAGTCTAACAGTGGGAGAATTGTATAATTCAACCTGAGAAGAGATAAAGGCAAAAAGACTGACATTTGAGGAGTATAATCAGAGAGACTGTGAAGTGGGAAGAATTGTGGCCAGACCATAACTGTGATCTCTCTCTAAAAGTTTAAGAATCCTTTGTCTATAGAAAATCATTCAGTCTGTCAAGTCTTCAGGGATTAATGTACCAAATTAAATTTGCCTTTTTTTTTAACAGAAAGGTTTCAACCCTGCCTTCATGTCTGGACTTTGAAATGTCAGCATGACACTAAATGTTCTTTTTGTATTGTAAAGTGAATTGGAGCTCTTTAAAGAAGCTGCTAGACTTTTAGTTTGGTTTGACAGAATAGTCATATCATTAAATGTACCAAGAGGACCTTATATCTACTAAATTTGATTCTGAGTGGTTACTTGTTAGTTCACAGCCCCTAGCTACCCTAGACACATTTTTGTGATTTAGCAATTAATTCATTAGCATCAGCACATTTTTCTCATCGTCTTTCAAAGAAAATCTTATTGCCATTTACAAAAAATCACAAAATAAAGGTTACTTGTATTTGCAAGCAATGAAGCAAGAGCACACTGTGCCATTCAGCTATTCAGACCCCCAATGCAGCACAACTCACTGTATTTCATTATTTGATACCTGTTCATATTAAACCCTTATATTTTAGGGCAAAAAAAACAAAAAAACCACATAAACCCACTTTTTTTTCTTAAATGGCCGTCATGCTATATAGACCTTGTTGGATTCCTTATATCACCAACCATTTTTATACAAAAACCAAAAAGAAACTACCCTCATTCTCATTTTAATTTTCTTCTTCAGTGTTTAAACTCTTTGTTGGGAGATCTCAACAAGTTTCCTTTTTCTAGTAGGTGCCTACTGTTGAGTGATCATTCTTGCTTAACATTTCTGCAAGAGACAAGCTTTGCTTTTCTTCTGCTTCTAACTGATAGTGCATGACAAATGAGAGATTCATTATTTTTTTTTGCTTAGACTCTTATTGGGAAATCTCTACTTTTTCCTCTTCCTTCTCCGATCTACACAAAATCCTTCCTAAGCTAAAACAGAGCAATGCTTCCCAGATATGTGTTTTTATTTGTATAGAAATACAGTGTACAATTAAACCAGAATTTAATGTTTTTATTTAATTTACTTTATCTACTATGAAATACCCTAATGCCTATGTGATTATAGGCTTATCTGCAAAAATACCATTTCTCCTCTGAAGGAGAAAATTTTACTTCTTTGTGCATCTTCAGATCAGGCTAACTGCACTTCCCTTTCTCCTGTTTCTTATAGAAGATATGACTTGTTCTGCCACAGAGCATTTTAATATTATAGCACTGTCTAGTACTTACTCAATAGCACTTTTTAAATGAAAATATTACTTCAGCTATCACATGATACCCTGATATACTGCATTCTTTCTGAATTGTATACCTTTACTCAGAGTTATAGATACTTACGTTTTCATTCTACCTCAGAAAGTCTAGTTCTTTCCAAAACTACTTAAAGTACCTGACAGTGGCCTTCAACTGTTGGGGCTTTTTTTTCTTTAGTTCAAACATGCTCTTAATATCCTGTGTACCAAAGATAAGTGTCATATATTTTTTTAAAGAAAAAAGAAATTAAGTGCCGGACAAAAGCAACAGGGAATATTACACTGGCATAAATACATGCTCCATTCTCTAAGATTTTGTTGATACATTATGAATAGAAAAATATTTATGATTGCTATTTCCTTGAGTGCTTTAATATTTTCTTAAACTCCTATATACCACTTATATTCTACTGTATAGCTATTTCTTGATACTGGAAATCTAAAATAAGTGTCCATAATCTGCTGAATGTGTACAGCTGCATCAATATTCCCACGAGGTGATGGAGTTCATTTCAGTTTTTCTTCTTTCTTATATGACCAGCATTATATCAGCTCATCTCAGCTGTCAGTTATGGAACTCCATGCATTGCTTCTGCTGATTATTTAGCTTCTCAATTCCCTTTTTACAGAAATAGGATAATCGAGTCAACATGGTTGTCTAGGATTTTTGGCTCATTTTCCTTTCTTTTTAACTCAATTTGGGTTTTTTGGGTTTTTTGTTGTTCCTTTTTTAAAATAATTTATTATACATTTTCTCATAAATTTTTGATTTATAATATGCTCTGTCTACTTGGTTTGCAGAAGAATGACACTGAATTAGCTCAAAAAGAAACAGTTCTCTCATCTCCTCTTCTATTCTCTCCTCTCCAATATCCCATTCTATTCTATGCTAATATAACATAGGGAGAACAACTAATCTTTTGTGATCAAAATAGAAATACCTCTGTTCAGTAAAGATTTTCTTTGGTTGGTGTGTTTTGTTTGTTTGTTTGTTTATGGTTTTTTTTGCTTTTTTCTTCTAGTAAACATATCTTCTGTCTTTGATCAATTTGTAATTCACAATTACATTATTACAGTCTCTTTATCAAAATGTCATGTGATATCCACAAAAACATTTCAAAAACTTTTTCTGTATTATTATCAAACTGACATTAGACACAATTTTTTGTTATCTTCTGTTTCCACAGAACTTGGACAGGGGAGCGAGAAGCTTCTTGCAATTTTTGTAATTTAAGATCAGAATCTTTTTATAGAAAAAAAATGAAAAAGTGATTTTCTCTCGTTTCGGGTGATTATGTAAAACTTGAGTTCACAGATTACTTGATATCTATTGATTGTTTCATTTTAAATTTTAATACAGTGATGAACTAATCCACTAATCCTTACTGAAGACAACAGTGGCATCCTTCAGTGTTACATCAGAACAGAAGTTCAGCAGGCAGTCACAATACGTCAAAAACATATACTCCTACAGCCAAATATAACAGTTTATTGATTTCTGAATTTTCAGATGCTTAGCATTGGTACTTCTGTTCCTATCAAAATGAATTATAAAGCACAAATCTTGTTCATTTGAACAGGAACTCTTAATCCATCACAATATTATGCATAACATTTGTAGAACATTATAGCTGGATAATTTTCTGAAGAATCCCACATTTTGTGCAAGAATATTTAAATGCCAAAAAAAGTAAGGCTTGTGAGAAGCTTGCTGCAATTCTGATGAAAATAAAATGTAACATTTTACAGTGAATGTTCAAGAAATGTACTGCATGTGATTATTTTGGGTTTCAAAAACCTCATTAAAATTATCTGCTTCTGAGGAATGAAAGACTGGCACAGAATCAATAAATATTCAGAGAATGTAAAGCCCTCAACAGTATTCTATAAAGAAAACATTCGGGTTGCTTAGCATATGCATGCTTTGAAAATCCATTCAATACAAGGAATTTGAATCAAAATGTAGTTTTTAGAATTTACACTTTTTCTGGGGTTTTAGGATTTGACTGGTCAGATAGTGGGTACTCAGCTCATTGTTAAATAAGATTTCAGAAAAGAAGAGGGGCTTCTTTGATTGTAAGACCCCTTATTGTGAGAGATGCCACAAACCAGTAGCATGACATTTTCAGCCTCCAGTATCTCCAGGCAAAGTTTATTTGCAGAAAATAGATCATCCCAAAGTACTACATCTAACACAGACTACCAAAAACCAAGGGGACAAGGTGCAGCATATCATAATTGTATGACATGCAGATGTAGACAGTGAAAGGAAAAGGAAGGGAAAAGTCAAATATATCAGTCTTATGTCTGACATATTCAAAGTGACAGGGTGGTTTTGGGGTGTTGGTTGAGGCTGTGTTATGTTCAGCTTGAGGAAGGGATTTAGATCAGTAAACTGAGTTTATGTAAAGTTAAATGTAGGATACCTCACCTAATACCCATTCATAGCAATTTAGAGGCTCCTAGGATGAGAATTCTTCTCACATAAACTTAATCTCTGCAGTCTATTTTATTCCATTTCATCTGGTTAACCTCATCTGACTTCCTAATTCATGAACATAATGGAACTTTAGAATGTACAGTTCATGTACATTTTGATAAATACAGTTCAAGTATCCATTTTGATTCTACAGTTTAAAGGAGAACATATATAATTTAGATATATGCAGGTAACAAAATAGCTGAGATAAATTTTATCTCTAATGGTTTCATTGGGCAGAAAAGTGTTACTCCATTTATGTCCACATAAATAATCTGTATAAGGATTACTAACTTAAGGTATGCAAAAGTGGTAAAGAACTGAGGATTTATACAGAAATTAGAAGCAGCATAAAAGAATAACAGACCATCAAATCCTTGACTGCACCGTCAGTATAGAGTTCTCTCTTGAGCTCTGAGGTGCAGTGCTTCTGCTACCTAGGGACAGACCTGAAGTTGCAAAACAATCCTTAAGTTCCTGTACTGTCTGCCTTATCAGTTGAGAATACAGTCTCCCCAGTATTGGCACACTGGAGCAGGTGGATTCCTGAAAGGAGGCTGTGAACCCAAGGAAAGCTCCTGGCAGGGACCTGCAGATCTAGGGGGAGAGGAGCCCAAGCTGGAGCAGATTCCCCGGTAGGACTTGTGATCCCATGGGGAATCCATGCTGAAGCAGGCTGTTCCTGAAGGACCGCACCCCATGAAAGAGTGACCCACATTGGAGCAGTTCATGGAGAACTGTTGCCTGTGGGATGAACTCATGTTGAACAGGCTTGTGGAGGACTGTCTCCTGTGGTGAGCAGGGGAACTGACTCCCACGGAGCAGCAGGAGAACGACTCCTCTCCCTTAGCAGCAGCAGGAACAATGCGTGATGAACTGACATAACCCCTGTTCCCCATCTCCCTGTGCTGCTGGGAGGGAGGAGTTAGAGCTTGCTAAGGAGGAAGGGGTGGGGGGAAGGTGTTTTTAAGACTAATTTTACTTTTCATTATCCTTCTCTAGTTTTGTTGATGATTAATTCAATTAACATCCCCAATTCAAGTCTGTTTTGCCCGTGATGGTATTTGGTGAGTGATCTCTCCCAGTCCTTATCTCAATCCATGGACCCTTTGTTATATTTTCTCTCCCCTGTCCACTTTGTGGAGGGGAGTGACAGAGCAGCTTTGGTGGGTGCCTGGCCTACAGGCAGGGTCCACCCACTACACATGGCAAAACATTTTTGAATCATTCTACAGTTATAGTTTGAGATTCCAAAAGCACTTTCTTTTAGCAAAATGCTGATAACAAAAATACCACAGAATTAAAGGCAGTTAGTGTGTCTTCTTTAGAAAGTTCTTGCTTAAAAAAAGATTAAATTGCCAAAAAAAAATGTTTGGATCCCATTCTTGTACAATGCTATAAATTAAAAAAGTTTTCTTTGAAACAGTTATTTGACAACTTTTCTAAAATACTGGGTTTTACAATATTGCCTCTATTTCACACACAGTTACATACCATTTAATAGCTTAGCTCAAACCAAAACTAGTTACATTAAAAATAAAACATGTTAGTATTCTCCTGACTAAGTTGATGTCATTGACATTCCATTGCCACTGGATTAAATCAGTTCTTAATCATTGTCTTTAGATTAAATCTGTTCTTAAGGAGATGTCCCAACAAAAATTGCACTTGAATTATTGAATGCCTTTCCTTTCTCTTTCTCCATTGGTAGTTCACATCATACAATATGGATATAGAACTGTAAAACATAAAATAACTTGTGCAACTTTAAAAATGCTAGCATGTAGAGAGTTACAGAATTTCATTGCCATTGTTGGTGGGATTTCCTCAGACTTGTCTGCCAGAGGGTCTGTGAGCCATGTTATGAATGGAATATGTGGGTTAAATCAGTTCCTGTCTTTTGCCCAGGTCTCTGGCAGCAGACAGTCACGTTATTGAGTGTGGGCAGCACCCTAAGACACACTCTCATTCATAGGTTCTTTGAATGATGACTGATTCGGTCTATTATAGAATGAATTATTTATTAACAGACACAAAACAGACATAAGACTTAAAATAGACTATTACTACACAGGTGTGCCTGTTGTGTGAGGGTCAGAACTAAATTACCACATTAGTACGATCCAAGAGTTGGTGAAAAGTGGAAGTTATTTATTAATATAAAGAGCTATTTTATACCTTTATGTGCTTGAATGTCATAAGGTCATTGGTCCTTTGGCCATCCACCTCTCAGGGTGATTGGCTAAGTTACTGCAACGCCTTATAGAAAATATTGTATTCGGTACAATAACAAGTCCACAGGTGCATGATAAGGAGAAGTCTCATTAGAGAAACATCTTCGCTGTTTACATAGCTTCTGTGAGAAAGAACAGCTTCTCACAGAATGCAAGAAGCTGGAGAATTCCTCTGCTGAAAGCTTTTCAGTATCCACACACAGGGATAAAACAAAAGGGATATTAATAAACATTGTGCCACCATCAGTAATAGGTTTGAATATACCAATTGCTAACTACACAGGGTAACAAGACATTAATAAACACTGTGCCACTGTTAGTAATAGGTTTGAATATACCTATTGCTAACTACACACAGGGTAACAAGAGGTTTCACTAGTGAGTTATACAGTGCACAATATAAATTAATACAATGACCAGTCAAGGAATAGTAAGACTAGAAGCTCGTATGACTTACCAAACCTGAATGGTATGGTGGGCTGAGGCTTCTTTTACTCAACTTCCAGAAGAGAATTACCCAAAGCCAGCGTCTCAGCTTGAGGGGTCCAAATCCTCTCACATTTTGAGGTGTATAGAGGATTTTTTCCAACTTGTGTGAGCCAGAGTGAATCTTTTATACCTTGCAAAGTATGGTGTCTATGAGCCATAAAAATACCAGTATAATCTCTCTTTACAGCAGTCGTTCACTGTCATATCAGCCTGGCATCAATGCGTCTGCAAGGCCATGGAAAAGGGAGAGATCTTTCTGGTTTATGCAAAAGAGTAGATAACCTTCTTTACTTGGGGGACTGCCTCGCCACAAGCCATAAAGATTTTTTACCTCCATAATCCATTCTGTAATGGATCTGTAGACAGCTTTCAGTGCTCTAAACTGTGTTTATATATGCAAGGCTTATCAGTTCAAACAGAACTTCAACTCTGAACATATTTTCGAGGTCATAACCTTAACATATTCTGAATATTACTAAGCCACAAGAGATGAACGCTCATCCTCTTTTGAAGATGATTTACTACAGAAAACAATTTATGGCCTTATCAGCAGAATGAACAAAGTGGACAAGAATTGTTTGTTCACAGGAATTGTTCTCTGTGTTTAAACATAATAGTCAGGGAACATCAGAAGGAGGCATAACATGGGAAAAAGAATACTTTTTTTCCTGCTCATACACAATGTGTAGTTAGACTGGGGAACTATTTCACAAAAGTTCACATAATTCAAAGGAATGCTGTTAGCTTGTGAAAAAGAAAACAGGTTTGGGTACGTAGGCAATTAATTAGATGAGTTATAGTTTTTTTAAAGATTAAGATTATTAGAGGGAAAATCATTCTGTCCCTTTTCCTTATGCCCTTTCTGATAGATTGACATTTGGCTGCTATCAAAGATAAGATGTTGATCTAACCCAGTACTTTTGACCTTATATTTTTATGTTCAAGAAGAAATGTACAGGTCAAGAACTGGAAATATCCCAGGCATTATTATGATCTGAAGACCTCTGCAGAGTGTTAGAGGAGAATACTTGCTGAACAGGCTAGGAGTCTGACTGTGGTGATGAAAGCAAAAACTATGAAATTTTAGGTTTTACACCAAAAGATTTTCAGGAGACTTCTCTAAACAGAAATGGCTTAGAATTTACTTTCTTCATATAGGGCAAAAATAGATGAAGTATTATTATACTCAAGATTTTATTTGAAAATGTCCTATTTCTAACCGAAGATTGGCGCATTGAATGACAAGACCTCTAGAAAAAGCATTGACAAGCATACTATCAAAATTATCTTCTGCATATACTTGAGGCAAAAGCACCATGTTGCCTAAACATAATTTTAGTTTTCATGTTTGTATCTTCTGGAGTGTCAGTATTTTTTTTAAATCTACAAAGATTGATTCAGCATTTTCTGAAAACTTGTAATAAAAGTGTATTTTTTATTCCTGTAAAATGCCTCTTACATGCAAAAACACCATTAAGATTGGAATTAATTACCCATCTTCAAGGTTTGAAAATTCTTGTTGTTACTCTGCATTATTGTTCCATTTTTCTTTCTATACTGGGAACATTGGGTTTGATTCTATGCCTCACACAAAATCTTACAGGAACAGGTTCTCCTTTCTGAAGTTCCTGAGACAAGTTTCAATGCTCAAAAAATGAAAGAAAGAAATTATTTGTTTTCTACAAAATAGAGTTCAACACATATAAAGACTTACCCCTAATCTAAATTTTATTTCAACTGGACCTAACTATTATATCTGTCATTTGAACTAAAATTTTGTCTAGCAGAGTCTGAATTTAATTTTCACCATTCCTCCTTCTGTTCCTACTTCCCTCCCTGCCTTCCTCCCTCCCTTCTTCCCTCCCTTTGTCTGTATATCCCTCCATCCCATCCTTACTTCTTTGCTACAGATACAAATAGCCAAATAACTATAATTTTGTTTTTTAAAAAAAATGGTTTGTAGAAATTCTTGACACCATGCTCCGTCTCCTTTTTCAGTTTAGCCAAAGCAGAATGTTACAAGTGCTAAGGAAATTTATCAAGACAATCTGCAGTTGATGCATTTTTATATCCTTTTCTGTTTGAGCTCAGCCAAGGAATAGGATCTGCTCAGAAAATAGTAAAGCTCAATAAATCAAGCTAGTATCTTTTGCAATGTATTTCAGTATTTAATCCACTCTCAGCAAGCTTATACACCATAAAATTTTCTCCCCATTGAGTGCTCCAACAGCAGGATTTGCACAAAGCACAGAGCATAAATTTTACATTATTGACATCCTCCAGAAGATTATATGTCCAAGGTTTTGAACCTGATAAAACAATGGAGCTCACAGAGAAAATGTTTCCTGTAAAGAATACAGAAATTGCCTATGTCGTAATTTTAATTATCAAAATAATTATTTTTTCTGTTGTATTACTTAATAAGCATTATAAAATCTGAGGGTGTATTCATGTACATGTGAACAGAGGTTCTAGCTCTGTTTTCAGCAATATGGGGGAAAATAATAAATAATCATGAACAGATAAACCAAAACAGATACAGGGGCTACAACTTTGAAAAGTCTTTGGCATCTTTGCCAGGACATAAAGCAGATTCCAAGAGGGCATTTACAAAAAAATTTCTAATATACTCTGATAGAACTGATCATAAAATTTGTTTGTGGAAAGTCTATTTTAAAACACCATTATTACCAGTGCCAAGTAATATTACCTGTACCATGCACAGTTCAGCTTGAAAAGTTGTAAAGGGTATACATGCAGAATCGTGAAATCACAACCAAGTAACTGAAGAAATTTTCTGTTGTCTTTCTTATATAGGATATACCTCTCTTAAGACAGAATGACTCTCACGCTCATGAGGGACAGAAAGGAATTGTATTTTCTTGCATTCTTTTTATTTGTGTCAGAACAAGCTTTCTATTTATTTCTTCCCAAGCAGCTATTCCTGTACATTCTATGAACAAAGAAGCTAAACTCAGGAGCAATCAGATTACAGAATGGTTCACATTTTAATTTGCGTCTTTCATGATCCTGAAGCCTAAAATGCTAACTATTCTTTAGCTCCTGTTCCTCTGGTAAAGCATTGGGGAAAAAAGCAGTGATGCTCAATCTGGTTTCTTAAGAAAAAAACCTTGAGTTTTCCAGTGAAGCTTCTGATGGTTTTGAGACAGCTACACATTGCAATTGATGTTGAGTTCTAGCATACATCTTGCTGTAAAAATTAGTTTCCACAAGGAATACGTTTAGATGCCCGTCTTGTTTGTTCTATTTTATGCAATGGTGCATTTTGTAATATTTAAATACATAGATGGATTGGTTCCTGAAAAGGTTTTAAAACTTCCCTTCTGTTTTTTTTCACTGTTACAGTGTAAGTGCATTACTGTCTTCCACTCCTCAAATATAAGATTTACTCATGATGAACATTTTGATCTTTCAAAAGACAAATCCCCTATACTGTTGTTGTGTCTAAGGTTTAAAACTGTACAGGCACTACATAAGTTTTCTCAGCAGTTGAAATGGTCAGTGCAGTCATATTAGTATTTAGAGTAAAATATCCTGTGTTTTTGCCAGAAATAATTAGCATGTCAATGTGATAATTAATAATTAAAAATTCAAATTGTCATATTTAATGCCTTGCATGTATTTGTAATTGTCATTGACTGTTTCAGGACCTTAGTTTTAATTAAAAATAAACAACAATGAAAGTATGTAGCATTTTCAGATAAAATATTAATTAGTTTGTTGTGAATTACAATGTCCAGTGGGAAATAAAGAATTTGCTAAGCTGTCCTAATTGCCCTACAAAGTCTCTATAAAAAAATTAAGTTTCATGAAAGACATTCCAGTTATTTGACAAAAAGCAACATCTATTGGTTTATTCAGTGTAGCAATTTTTAGCAGTCTAGCAGAAAGTAATGGGATCATTAAAACTAAATTCTCCTCTCCAGTCTGCACAATAGAGCACTTATTATCTATTCTGCTGTTCTTCCTCGCAGAGAACTCTTATTGCTGGCACTGGTGTTTCTACACATGCAGAAAGATCAGAATAGCCCTATGAATCTGTTCACTTCACATGAAAGAGCAAAATTTAGACAGAAGACTCTGACAAAAGCTTAGGACTGAGTTTTTCTTTTAGCCACTGAATGGAATGCCAGCTGATACCTGTGGGAAATCCACATAAAGATTGAGAATAAACAGCTGGGACTATATGTCCCTAATTTCCATGACCAAAAAAAAAATCATTTTGGTCTGTCTCAGAGGTTTTCAACATAGCCCACTGTTGTAATAACTTAAGCTTTGCCTGATTCTACTTCCCCATCTACAAATAGATACTTTGTGATGCTATACCCTTGGCTCAGTTTATTACCAGGAAACACTAAGCCAGGGTGGACCCCAGGACAGAAAATACTGTCCTAATTTCTCAGACAATGTGAGTATGTCTAAACTGAGAGTCTCTGAGATATTTCCTTGTTCTAAGGGACACCACTGACGAGCTTCAGAACACATGAGACATGGAAGCACATATTTCTCCCTTCTTGCTCACATTTTTACTAAGAAACATGGTGTAGAAGCAGGGAAAATGCCTGGTGCTTGTCTGTGTCATGCTGTTGTTAAAACACAGACCATGCTTCCTGGTAGAAGCACCAAGACGAACATGCACAAAAATCTTACAAATCTACCTTCTTACCGTAAAAATATACCCACATGCTGTGATAAATATCTTGTATTACTGGTTATCTTGCATTTTTTTAATCTTAAGAAGTCATATTTTGTAACTGTTTTGTACTCTGAGAAATTAATCAGATTTTAAAATGAGGAATTTTCTGTTCTGATGGCTTCCTTTACGATCCAGTCTCACAAATTTGTACAACTGGGCAGTTCCACTAAGAATGATTTTTGTTGTCTGTTTAAACATTTTAGTTGGGGGGGACTGCTTTCTTTCTAAAATTCTAAGTAGCACTTATGCAACAAAAAATATACGCAGCAAATCTTATATAGAGGAGAAAACAGTCCTGTTTTATTTTAACAGCTGACCTCCTAGAGATGCACACTTTGTCCTGGTAGAAATCATTATAGAAATTTACCGCAGGCTGGAAAAAGAACCAAAATGGTATAGTCATCCCCACTTACAATTCACTGCCTGTAATACTACATGTGTACTGTGATAACGGTAATGAGTTTAAAAAAAACACCTCGAAAATAATACAGATCCCAAGAGAATTCAGACATTCATGTATGTTCTGTGTAAAGGTTAGAGTGTTATTTTGCCTAATAACTGGTTATAAGCTTAAAACTTCAGATATACACTGTGCAATGTTACTTATCACAGAAGAAAGATAAATACACTTTGGTGGGAGTGCCTACACTGGCAAAGAAGCTGTGAATCAGAAAAGCTGTCATTATTATAGCCATTGCACCATCAAATATAACAAGCAAGGATTTTAGAAGAAAATAAGTGAAGGGGAAATGTCCTGTAAGTTGACAAAACAGAGAGTGAATTTTTTTCAGAACTGAAATTAGTCTTGTGGTACTTCATTTTTTAAATTGCAGTCAATAAGGATGCTGGGAGTGTTTCATCCAAGATAACTGCATGTCTAATTAAAGTGTTCAGAATTTCTCTCATATACTCCACTCCAGTTTGGTATAAGCACTCAGTGTGAGGTCTGCCATAATATGGTGTTCAAAATATCTCACTTTCTAGTAATTCAGAATGTGTTGCTTCTTTTACTCTGAATATACATACTGATTTCATGTATGACATACAAAATTAGGTCTTCTCTTTGGTGTCTATCCAACCTGAAATATTTGTAAATATTTCTACTATTTACAGTTTTCTCTATTGATTTGTTAAGATATTGGCTATGTCAATGAATTATTTTGTCCCTTTTTCTCTCTCTCTCTCTCTCTTAAAACCATAACCACCATAAACCTCAAGCAAACTAGAGAAAAAAATTGCACAAAAAGACAATCCTTTGAAAAAATATAGACATAATTATAGATTTGGTTCTCACGGAGATTAATATAAAGGAATTCACATTAAAGGAAAATGCATTAAAAGAAAAATAAAATTTCAGCATAGGATGATGTCTCTAGCATTCTCTGTGTAATATGGAAAGAAAGAATACGTACACATGAAATTATTTTCTATATGTTCACTCAAAAAAGTAGGCTTTTCATGAACCTCCTTCAAACTAGTATCTAGTTAAGTGAGCTGGAACATCAGTTTAAAACATATGCAAAGATATTCCCTAACTCATGTGCAGCTATTTATGTATAAAATTTTAATCTGATGTCTGAATCAAGATTCCATCCATAAAGTGTGATACCACCACCACTCTGTTATTTAATGGATATTTAGAAGGTTGAATGAAAATTTTGACTAACATAGCTAAGCAGCAAGTTACATTAGAAAAGGTGAATGAAATGTGACTTTTTTCTGTCCTTGTCTCTTTTTTATGGCAATCCTGAAACAGAGAATGTGATCATATAGTTAAGGACTATATTATAAAGCATATGCACAAGACCCCCAAATTAACATTGCATCTGACCTTAATGTTAGTATTTCCTACTTGCTTGTGCTTAACAATTTACTGGCCTCAGAGAATCTGAATAAGTGTACTAAGATGTATGGGACATTTTTGTGGATTATGACAAAATCATTTGTGTCTTCCCTGATTTAACACAATTTACAACTAAATCCCAAAGGCCAGATACCGAACTAAAGACCCCAAGCAGCTTACCTGGGATGAAGAAACCAGCTAAATATAAACACAATAATTTGTTGATAATGCAAATAAAACATTAGGAATCTAACCATGTCATTATGAATCCAGTTGCCATGATACTAACACATACCTTCTCAAGTATTCGATCACTGTTACTTCCCAATAATAATAATTTAAACTTATATGCTTTCCAGTTTCTATACCTATTTCTGCTATTTTAGCCTTGTTGTGCTGCTCTGGGTCCTTAAGAATTTGGGTGTTGGAAGGGTTGCAGCAAATTTTCAGTATGACAAATTGTTTGTCAAGAGAAGTACAGTGTTGATGGTTGGGATTTCTACCTCCTTCCCCTAGAATTCAGTGAAGACTACTCTAAAACATCTTCTAATACACAGCGTGCCTTGCTCTTTCTTCATACATGATCTTTTTTTTCTCTTTGTTATCCCCATAACCTTTTCATCCGTCACTTTAGTCTGCTTTCCTTTGATGGTCAATAACTGGTGATCCATGACCTGCGTGAAGCCCTGGGCTTTGTGGCTTCATCCTGTGACTGTATTTTAAAGACTGTTCTCATGTATTATATTCCGTGGTCATAGATCATTCTGCACTGAATGGCTACTGGTTAGCACTGTTAGAGAAAGTTATGGTGATAGTTGTTTAACAACAAAATTGCACAAAGCTTAACAACAACTAAAACTAATAACATAGCAGTCATCTGTCTTTGGGACTGCCGCTGTTAACTAAGCTAAAACAAAAGTTCCTGGCAGATCAAGACACATCCATACAAAGCAAGCCTCACAAATCCTAGTCCCAAATCCAGGCAGAGTTAATACAAGCCTGAAGTCTTTTAGTGGGAATGGAAGTACTGTAATTACAGGTCTACAATGTTATAGTCTACACTGGTGACACATTAACATTTACAGATTAAAACTCTTTTTACAGGAAGGGTCCTCTTAGAAATTGTACTTTTAGTTAAGGAAGAATAAATTATTGAAACAACAGGAGTGCATTTATTTGGTGATTTTCTTCTGTAAAACCTTTAAAGAAAATAAAAAAATTCCCAGCAAATGGGGACTTAGCTGTTCAAGTATAGCTACTATAGAAAATTCATGGTTTATCCCAGACAATGCTGGAATGATTTACACCATTCCATTTAGTGAAAACTCTCAATAAGATTGTATTCAAATAGCTGGGTTGGGGAAGGAGAGATGGAGTGGTGATAAGAATTAAAGTAATGTTTGCAAGATTTATGAAATTTGTTGGAGACTCAGAACTTAATGTGACTGAATAATTCAGCAAATTCCATGACATTTCAGGTTAACAAGATGAAGGATTTTTCTTAATTCTGGTGCAGATGGATTTACTTCTGCACAGTATAAAGCTGTTATCACAATGTATGCAATTGCATTTGCAAGAGGTTTTATTATTTGGGTATCTGCTTTGACAAATATTTTTGACAGCTATGTCAATACAGTGGGTAAATGCACAATGTAAACAATTATTTGATGATGTGTTACTAGGTGTTCATTTGAAAATTTTTGCAGTTATACTGCTTCAGTTGAAAAATATAACTTGGATTAATTGTGTAACTCATCTCAAATTCCTTGATGGTCTAATGCTTTCTGAAAATTCCCCTTGCTTTATATTAAAAAAACCTCAGCCAACACAAACAACAAAAATCCACCCCAACACAAACAAACAAACAAAATAATTACAGTCTTTTATAATTATAGCTAGTCTGTATATGAAAGTTCAGTGGTATCACAAATTCATCTACCCCAAAAAAGGAAATAGTTTGTTGAGGCTGAGATTTCATGATCCTTAGGGGTGTTATGAACACAACTGGACAAAGCCCTAAGCATCCTTCACTAACTATACCCGCTCTCAGTTGGAAGTTGGAGTAATTGATCATCTAGATCTCCTGAGATCTATTTAAAACAAAGATTTTATGATAAGCATAGGTTTCTAGTGTGATATAGAATCATTAAGTTTGGAAAAGACCTCCAAGATCAACAAATTCAACCTTAATATGCGAACTTCCAAGTTATCCAAGGCACCCACACACAGACAGTAAACATGGCAAATGGCTTCCAGGAAACATAAACCATTCTGCAGCGTAAATGAAACAAAACGAGCTTTAAAAAGGGAGGCAGAAACTTAGTGTTTTCTGATCTTTACATTTCAGCAAAAAATTCTGAGTTTGGGAAACTTTGTGTGAGCGAATTGTAATTTTCCAATCTATAATTCCAGATAATAATTATGCCATAGGTGATAACATATAGACTTTTCCAAATGTTGTGCTTTCTGCTTTAGGAGACAGCATATATCCTTTAAAGAACAGATGACACAGATTTATTCTTTTCAGCATCCCACAGAGAAGAACTGTAATAATTTTTTAAGAACCTCAAAGTAACAGTTAGAAATATGCAGAACATCTTGCTAATGTGTTCTAGATGTACTGATAAACTCTCACACAAATATATTACATTTCTAAACTATGTAAGATATTCTCAGCAGGTTGTGTATTTCAATATTACCATCCATCAAATTGGTCTATCTTTGCTAAAAGTAGCAGAAAGTAAAATGTCAAACCTACATGATCAAGCCTTAGTTTTGGAGGAAAGACGAGCGCTAAATGACCCAGAACTGCACTTAGGAGAAGCCAGAAGAACAAGGACAATAAAAAGGAAAATGGAATTTTTTAAAGATGAATAAAGAAATGCAGCTACTGTTCTTCTTGGGGTTTGTTAAGGGATCTGTTTATTGTGCAATAATCTGCTTAGTAGCTCATTAAAGAACAACTTTGCAGTGTGTACTTCTATTCTTCATACTTAGCAGTCTCAGTATATCTGAAATGTTTAAATGCCATCCAATCACCTCTGTTAAGAACAAGAGGTAACACTTTCTCCTCAGTCACACTTTCTGTAGAAACCTTCATGTTATCCCTCATCTAAGAGAAATGCAAAGACTCTGAGGGACCAATAAGCTGTGCTGATAAAACAGAGCTAAAGGGGATATTAAGAAGAATAGCTTACTGCCCAGTAGTAGATAAAAATCCTCTCATAATCTGAATGTAAATCAATGCCATAGACCAGGGACGTATTATTACATTACATACACCTGCCTGGAGACCAGCCCCTTGTACCTAGTATGTTCCTTTCTCTTACAGGTACCTCTTTGCCAGAAAGATAATCAATACTTGGAAAGACTTCAGAAGGTGTCTGAAGAATTGACACATGGATATAAATCTTAAATAAATTAAGTATAATGCTCGTCTTGCAGATTAAAAAGAAAAATTACATTATTGGTACTGAAGACTGAGAAGATATCTTAACCAGGTGCTAAAATAATAAAAATAAATAAATAGATACATTTTAAAAGAAGTTGTTATGTAAAAGAGTTTCCATAGTGAGATATAAAATGGCTTTGCAAGGGAACTAGTGGAAATTTCAGTGCCTTGCACACTTTAAATAACAAAAGAAAAAAAATACTGTCAAGCATCCTACTTTTGCAGGGATTTACATCCAAAAAATGCAGCATCTCTCTGTAAGGGCTTTTTTCAAGTTGTAGTCCCATTTTCACTTCCATTTAAAACAGCCGTAGCACTAGATTCAGCTCTACATCTATTTTTCAAACATTTTATTACACTAAATGAGTATTTCATGGCTCTGCTTATCTCCTACAGCAGATGGGAAAGATTTTTTCTCTGGCCTTCATATACAATGTTTAAGGTTTTTTCGCTTTCCTATCAAACATTAGGTACCGATCACAGAAAAAGATAGTGTGTATAGCAGAATGCATAAGTTTTTTCACTACTGCTAAAATCTTGACTTTTCATTATTGATGTCTTGCTCAAGTACTCAGTGTTTATGTGATCTCCAGATTTTGGCACAGGAAGAAATTCTCAATGCATTAACTTTTGAGAAATTCCTAGGGATTGTTATCCCTTCCCTTTTGACATGGAGATCATCAAATTTCATACCACTGAAAGCAGAATACTTGCATCACTCTTGATGTTTCTTGCTCCCTTTTCAGAGAACTTCACAGCTGTGACTGTTAGTCTTTCTGCAAGTATATATATAGATTTCCTCAGTTTCAGAAACTGCAAAGTGCTTTGTGAGCTGTGGTAGATTTTACAGTGGGTACTTTACACACTTCAGATAAAATTTTGAGTGGTTGGGTGTATGTGGTTGCAATGGACAAAACTCAATGATATATTGACACCTTATTCTGTATATTTCAAAACACTTTCTAGCAAAATCATTATTCTTCTTTTTCTGTGTAAGAGTTCTGCAGGTTTTTACCAAATAGTCTTTGTCTAAAGCTCTCGAAGATTTTTTCTGTTTGATATCTTTTCTCTTCTTGCTGTGCCAGATTCTTCTAGCATTCCCTCCAATCCAAGTTCCATCATGTACTTATCCCTATCTAGCCACAATTCTCCGATTCCATTTATTTAAATGTTTTCTATTTAAAAAAAAAAAAAAAAAGCCTATAAGCCTGTAATTGCCTCATTGTTTCTTTTCTCANAATTTCCCCTATTCCTTTTTTTTAAATTTTTTTTATTTAAAAAAAAAAAAAAAAAGCCTATAAGCCTGTAATTGCCTCATTGTTTCTTTTCTCACATAGGTATTTCAGATATTGGCTTTGTTCAATCTCTGTAAATATTCTTTCTTTTTTGTCTTTGATAATTTTGAACCTGATTTTCAGTCTACCTGTGCTGCAAACACTTCTCACTTCCTTTATATAATATAATTTTCATTTTGGTTTCCTTTCTTTAGGCTAATTTTTTTTTGTTTTTTCTTTTCATTACACATAATTTTATTCCTAAGACAATTCTAAAATATATAGAAGTTGCTAGTTTTCTTCCCTGTTTCTGCTTCAGTCTATTAAGCTATCTCTGTGTGCATGTGGCTGTGTCACTGCCTCTATTTCAATAGTTCTTCTTTAAGACCAAGTTTCTTGGCCAAGGCAGTACAACATCCACAAGTCTGTCCTAGTGTAGTTATCAAACCAGATGAGCTGAAACCATACTCCCAGCATGGGCCAGGGAAGGACCAGACAGAAACTTAGAAACTTACAAAGTGTCTTAGGAAACTGTGGTGTTCAGAGAGCTGTGCTGAACTATCAAGGGACATCAGGAAAAAGACATATTTTACCTTAGAGCATCTCTTAGAGAAGAGTCTAATCCAGCTGCCTAACAATCAAGGCTGACACAGCTCCGTGTTCCCGGGACCAACCAGGAGTGAACGTGAGCTCGTCTTCCCAGTAGGCACACAAATTCACATATGCAATACATATGCACATATAAACACAGCCAGCCACACAGATCACAGACAGACACACAAAGCACTCATGTAAGCACGGTATTAATGACCTTATCCTGTGCCTCTCTTCTTTCAGAGAGATCCATTAGTATAAAATTTATCCATTTGTGTAATATGGATTGCCCCCACAAGCTGGATGTGGACACTCAGTCTCTCTAGCTGCCCCTGGATCCCGGTCTCCACAATTGCTATCACCTGGACATATGAGAGACCCTGAGACCACAGTTCCACTCCAGACCCCTTTTGTTAACACACATGTGCACCGTGCACCTACACACACTCATGCACACACACACACTGACATACCACGGATTCCTCAGGAGTTGTTGTTGAACTCATGATCCATGCAGCAGGTGGTCCTAGATCCTTATTCGCCCCATATGCCTCACCCCAAGACGCAAACACACATGGACTCCATAGACCCACCAGCAGCTGGCTTTGGCTCCCCCAGATGGCCAGCTCCCCCTGTGGTCCTGGTCTTAGAAACACATCCCTCCAGCTCCTAGGCAACTTTACTGGCTTGCCAGGTAGTCTAGCTTGATCTAGCTAGTCATCACACTATTGGCAAAGCTTTAACCATCAATTTCTTTCGGTTTTCTGGAAGAGACTCCATCATATAGGTATGATGACAGATGTTTTTTAACATTACAGCCCTCTGCACTTTGTGAGATCAGTTCCTGTCATTTTCCACATTGAACAGAGTTTCCATTTCTCTTTCTCTCTCTTTTTTTCTTTCTTGAAAGTTTTTCAGAAAGAGATGAGACATAAAAAGTAGGTATGGGAATCTGAGGCAAAAAATGAGACTAAAGATTTAGATATACATGTAAGAACTAATCTGAACTTAACCAAATTAAAAAAATAAAACCACTATGTATGTAAAAAAACCCCAAACACCATGCCTCCGTATTTATTTCTTCTCCTTTCCCTACTTCTTTTGTTTGTTTCTTTACTAACATGAAAACAAGTAAATCTGTAGGCCTTTACTCCACCAAAGGCATGTCCAGAATATAGTACTTTAGATATTACGAACAATATCTAAGCATCCTTTTATGTTGTGAGCTTCAAACTGCATAAAGTTTCCTCAGACAATATTAGTGAATTCATTCTATATAAATAAAAGTCAGATGTGCAAGAATAGTGTTTTAAACCCTATCTTTGAATATATTAAGGCTTAAGTATACTGATAAGAAATATCATAAAGAAGAACTTCTGGAAAGTAAGAGGTTCTCTTTAGCATTTGCAGAATATCTTCACGGCTAGAACAGTGGAAGCCATAGCTAGCTAAGGCAATTAAATATATGCAATTTTTTGCAACTGTAACAATAAATTAATACATGGCAAGCGTGTGCCGTAATTTTAACCAGTTTCTGGAGCCTTTATGTTCATCTCTTGGTTGCTGAGTGTAACAGATAAAGCATAGGAAATATTGAAGTAGACATTCACCCTACTGGAATGCTTACAACAAGATAAGGTAAGGTAAGGTAAGGTAAGGTAAGGTAAGGTAAAAGGAAAGGAAAGGTAAAAGGAAAGGAAAGGTAAAAGGAAAGATAAAAGGAAAGATAAAAGGAAAGATAAAAGGAAAGGTAAAAGGAAAGGTAAAAGGTAAAAGGTAAGGTAAGGTAAGGGAAG